>VZTT01051144.1:19108-29928 GCA_013400855.1 Buphagus erythrorhynchus
CTGTCTGAGATAGACTGAGGTATGCTTGAAGAAGGGAGTAGTGTTGGCTTTCCTACCCAATTAACAAGAGAAGTCTCCCTTCTATGTTGCTTAATAAAGGCCAGCAGTTTTGTTCAAGTTCCTCTGGAAAATGTGAAGTTCTAAACATTATTTTTATTGTAGCCTTTTTCACTAGTAACAGATGAGTTTAACTTTCTTTGTCATCTTCATAATTGTCTTTTGTATGCACCTATATTTNTTTAGAATAAATTTGGTGAATCACAATATTACAGCCTTTAATCATAAGCATGCCATCTGATGCAGACATGGGTGAATGACAATAGAAAAAAATCACTTCTTTGTAATGAATCCATTATCATTCCATGGGAAAGTTAAAAAAAAGATTTGTTCAACCTTGAATGATATCATAGGATCTGTGGTAAACAGCTAGATTTGGATGATGTGTTACTTTGTGGCATCACTTGGGGTTGTATCGTTGTATGTAAACACTTGAAAGNGGTTTGCAATGACTGAAGAGAATCTAGTGCAGAATTCCAGTCATGTAGTCTTCATAATATAAGAAGAACAAAGGGACTTGGTAATGCTGCTGAAGATTCTTTCCAGATATCTTTTTCTGTTTCCATTTGAAAATAATTTAGAATAAATTTGGTGNACTTTGTGGCATCACTTGGGGTTGTATCGTTGTATGTAAACACTTGAAAGAAAAGACCAAGAAAATTACAAAAGGCAAGATTAAAACACAGCCATTGTTCTCTGGCTTAAGATCATAAAAGGGAAGAAATTCATAGTTACAGATCCAAACCTCAAGTATCTGAGCACAATGCAATGCCAGCCTTAATTTTACATAACTGTACCCTGTTATAAGTAGACATTGGTGGTTTGATCCTGAATGATGAGTTATATTGCTCTTAGCAGCTGAAACCAGGACAATAATTTTATTTTAATGCTTGGCTTTGTTCTGTGAATAGACTTTTTGAATCACTTGTAATTGTTTTCTTTATGTTTTCTTGCCAATTGAAATAAAACAAACCCTAATAAATAGGGTTTTTTTGTTTTTTTTTTTCAAAAGTTATCCTTAAAATTCTGCTATATAACATTTTGCTAAAATGGAAATGGGAAATTATGAAGAAGAATGAGTGTCACACTTGGATTTCAGGAATGTTGAAACTTTTATGGCAAGTTATAATGTCTAGAATCCTGCAGAAGCTTGATTAAACAAAAAACAATCCAAACACTTAACTGATGGAGGAAGTAGTTAATAGTACTGTTAGCACAGAATAATGAGAGTAGTACAGAATTTTTAAAGTATCTGCAATTAATTGAACTTCTACTTTTGTTCTGCTTTTCTTAAAAATTCTACTCTCCTCAGTTCTCAGAAATTGTAATGAGGGTAGCAGAAACTGCTTTAAAGGATGTCAGACTGTGGATGCAAAATGTGGAGGAGAATAGGCAATAACACAGAATGTTATCTTGACATTTTAGCCTAAGGACATTGCTTCAAAGATTCCAGAGGGAATGATTAGCAATTTCCTGACAAGACAGGGAAGGGCCTTCAGCACTTCAAAAGCCAGAAGTGACCTGCCAAACAGTTAAAGAATAAAAGCTAGTGTCTGAGAAGGTGTGGCTGACTTGAGAGAGGAATGGTTGTAGTTTCTCAGAGTAATTTTAATTCTGTCACTGTAGCAAGAAGCCACAAGTATTTATGTAACTTGCACCCTTTCTGACTTTTTTTTCAGATTTGGAAGGATTCACTAAAGCAGAGCTGGAAGTTGAAGAGCCAAAAGTCCAAAATAGTGTAGCTTTCTTGCAACAGGTAGAGCTCTAGTCAGTTTTGAATGGTAGTTTACATCTTCTCTTGAGTAGAAATTACTAAAGGTATGGGAAATTCACATTGCAGATAAACTAGTCTCTTGGGTATTTCAGTGAAATGGAAAGGGCCCTGACCCACAGTCTGAAAAATTGCAGCCCATGAGATGAGAGAGCTGAAGTGGTCTGTGATAAATCTTTTGCTCATCAGTATAACTGTGGATATCACTAAAAAGATTTACACATGAAAAAGAAAACTATGGAAATGGAGGGACTAAGAAAACTGCTTTGTGGATATGAATGATAGTGCTACACTGAGCAGCATGAATAATAGCTATGTAGAATGATAAACCATGGTACACCCACAGTGCAGTTCAACCATCAAAATGTTGCCTTAGAGAATTGCTGAATGTTGGGTTTTCTTGTCTGGGGTTTAGTAGTTCCTGTCTCTCTTCTAGTTCTGTAATCTCTTTAATAATACATTGTTTGGGATTGTCTCTTATTGAAGAGAAACTGCCCCCTTTTTCATCTCAGTGCCCATCCTTGGGTTCTTCAAATATTCTCTGACATATTTATATATGATGCTCTGTCTGTGAGAATGTCTCTGAGTTCCAGGGCTGGGGATTTCCCTCTGATTTTCTATGCAATCTCTTTCATTTATATTAGTGTATTCTTTTTTCTGTTGTTGTGCTCAACCTGCGTGTTATGGAATCTCTTTCTCAGGTGCTCTCTCTGTTGATTTTGTTTTGGTTTTTTTAGGGGTGGTGTTGGTTTGGTTTTGTATTTTTTTGGCATAGTTACTGTAAGGTGCTTTTACCATGAAGCAGCTACTTGTAAATCCACATGCATGTCACACCAGAGTCCTGTGGCTATTCTGGCACTGGGCTAAGCACATAAAGCTCTACAGTACTTCCCTAAGATACATCACTGTATGAGTTTTCCTGCAGTGTAATGTGGGAAAATGTTTCATCCACAGGCCACTATACAAAAATGTTTTTAACTTAACTAATTAAACCACATTCATGGATTTTGTAAAAGCCAGTAGCAAGGCGTGGATCCAAGTTTAGATGATGATGTTTTCCATCTGTTAGCATGAACGCGACTCTCATTTTAGGAAGAACAGATAATTCAGGGCATGACATGCAGTGAAAAAGCATTTCAAGACTAGCTCATTGCCTTTACAAGTCAGCAGCATATTTTTCCAGGTCTCTTGTGTAGATATGGTGACAGCTGATACCCCATATGATGAGACTAGCTGCAGAATCCTTATGCATCTTCTATGCAGATCTGGCATGGCTTCTTCTCCAGCATGGAGGATGCACTCCTAGACCTTTGTAAAGAGCTTTGTTTGCCTGTGCATAAGAAGGATATACCTTCAATATCTATACTTGCTGTGATGCTTTACTGCTGCTTTACTGTTACTTGGTTTTTGGTTATTTGCCGATGCCCACAGTGTGTAATTATGTATTTCAGTGACTTCTTCAAAGCCAGAGGATGGAAAAATGTTGATTTCTCTGAAATTACATCTGTTTTTTTAAGAAGAAGTGTCAGTTCTGTTGAAGCCACAATTTTGCCCAGCCTTCATCTAGAAAGGATAATACTTGCCTGTTAGTCAAGTTGAGGTTATCCAGATAAAAGGCCCCTGAATGGGGGTATGGAGGAAGAATGTGTGACAGAAAGATAATCTGGAGATCTCATCTTTTCTATTAGTTTTAAATTTACTAGTGGCTTATTTTATTTCTGCCTCACATGTGGAGTCACTAAGTTTAGTTTTTTAATGGACCAGAAATTCTCAGCCACACTGCCTTAGAAGAAAAAGCAAAATGTGAGAACACCTGTCAGCAGAACTTTTTCTTGTGTTCTTAGCAGTATATAATTACATGCTTTTGGTATGACTTGGCCAAATGAGGCAACATGGCATGGTCAAACAATTTAGTTGACAATAAAGTTCCTATGTGTCTGCTCACTTTAGAAACATACTAGCTTTCTGACATATCTGAGGGGGAGCAGGAAGCACTTCATTAGGAGTAGGTTTGTGCCTGTAATCTGGCTACAGGCTGTTTAGGACTCTGCCCATACTAAAAAATAAGCAGTTCTAGAGCTTGTCTTTTATTGCCATCTGAATTCCAGCTGGGCCAGGAAAACAAACTGATCTCCTGAACATTATCATAACTTTTTTATCCAAGTTTGTGTTTTGAGCCACATTTTTCGATGAAATGATGAGACTTTTTCCTCTGCTTCTGTTTGGTTCTTGACAGCTCTATGCTACTCTAGACAACAAAAGCACTTGTAATCAAATTCTCCCCCAAAAGGTCATTATCCAGATCTAACTCTTAAATTAGCTGTCAGTTTTAGAATAAGTACATCATTTTTGAATCAGATGTTTGCTCATTTCTATGCACCTAACAAAGTTTAGGAACTCCTATGTCTGTCATTATTCAAGTTGATGCTGGTCTGTATCCACAAAATACTTCCCTGCCAAACCTCTGTTTTAGACATCTAGCTGTGGACAATTGTGTGGAAAGTACAGTCTGCAGAGCAGTTAGTGGAATGACTGACAACTTGTTCAGGTTTGCAGAATTTCCATCCTAGAATTCCCATGTCCTTCATTCCCTTCCTTATGTGAAGAGGTGTTTTGGTTGGAATGTTGTCCAGAAGAATGTTCCAGCCCTCTCACTTTTACTATTCACTACTTCTTTTGCAGTTGGGATGAGAGCAATTATGATCCCAAGTACATGATAATAATGCTTTTGCTTTCCTTCTCCTGACATGCCTGTGCCTTCTACCATCTCATGTGTGATCCTTGTTTTAATACGTTTGTGACATAACTTCTTTGTGATGTCTAAATTTACATTCTGCTAACTGACATGAGAAGAGAAAGGGAAAACCTAACAGTGCCCTCTGAAGCTGTCTCTCTTTCTGCAAACTGCTTATTGTAGGTCACATTTTAACAGTGTAAATGCAATAGTGATCAATGGAAATCTTCATTCCCTTCTCATTGCTGTCTAACTTCATGATTCTTGATGCCAACAGCAGACTAGCAGCAGGAGGTTTTGAGAAACATTCAAGTAGGAGATGGGCACTGCTGTTCTGAGACATGTATGCTCATGTGCATAGGTATTATTGAAATAACCCTAGGTCCCAGCCTGGGTACTATTAGCAGTATAATCATTCTGGATCCCATTTTACAAGTACTTGTAGCAGCTCAGGAAGCTCAGGAAGACTCTTAGGGTTCACATTCAGTTCACATTCTGTGATCTGGTGAAAACCAGGACAAATGTGAGGTCAGTTATCATAGAATGGCTTGGGATGGAAGGGACCTTAAAGATCTTTAAGTACAAACCTCCCTGCCATGGGCCGGGACAGCTTCCACTAGAAGTGGAAGTTATTCTGAGTTAGCCTTGATACTTCTGCAGAGTTTCTTAAAAAGGAACAGAAATTGTCTAGTCTAAACCTTGAAATGCCCAAACTCTCAGAGTTGGCAATCATATGCCACCATAGACTTCCTGTTATTTATTCTGTTTCCTCAGGTTTTAAGTCCAAAAATATTTTTAGTGGGTTTTAAACTTCTGTGAGGGAAGGCTGCCCTCCTGTTTTATATATTTGAAACCCAAAGTTTTCTTTGTATGTGAAATCTTACAAGTAATCTCACTTACTTAAATCTTAAGTAAATCTTAAATCTTACTTAAATCTTAAGTAATCTTACTCTATAGGATCTTCATTTTCATCTGCAAGGTGAAGTCCAGTGCACAACCATATGCCTCACTCATTTTAGTTGATTTTGCATTCCTTATGGCAGCTTAAGGTTGCTTTGTTTGCTTACTCGGTGTATTTTGTTTTAACTTGTGCAGATTTTGAAAAGAAAAAGACAGATCAAGTAGCTGGAGAAATACATTCTTTGTCTCCAAAATCTTATGCTTCAGTACATAACTTGATGTGAAAATTGGTATGCCTTCCTGCATAATTTTCTCTAGCAGCCATCCTTCCCACTTATAAGCAATGTCTAACAAATTTGTCAATGTCTAACAAAATTCCCAAGCTTTGTAACTGTGAAAGGAAATGTATATTGGAAGAAAATTAAATATACCAGAATCCCACTGTTACTGAAACTGTCTCTGTACTAATTAGTATAACCATTTAAATGTATTTTGTTACTCTTCTCTATGTATTATTTTTGATACTGTTCAAAGGAAGGTGTAAAACATCCCTATGCTTTCATCAGCTTGCTGTGGGGAGGAAGAATGAGTGCCCTTATAAATCTGTGCACCGCTTCTCCTTATTTTCTCCTTCTTCCCCCTCTCCAAGTGAGGCAATCAGATATCAGCTTCGTATAATCTAGGGACAAGGACCTTTTTTCTGTGAAAGGTCATTTCATAGCCAACTCCAGGGAACAGTGGGCAGGCAGCACTTCAGGCTGTCATCAGGAGTGCAAGAACAGGCCAAGCTTCTGCCAGCAGCCCATTTTAGTCCTTCCCAGTACAATGGCAGGTCTGTGTGCTGGGCTTGCTGCTGCCCATTTGATGCCAGCCCCAGTGTCACCAGAAGGCCATCTGGATCATTAGGAGACCAGCCCTGTGACTTCACCGACGCAACAGAGGGAGGGGAAAGCATGATGAAGGTCAGGTGCCAGGCTGCTACTCCAGACTTGCTGGCACCATCCCTTCACCATAGCCAGACTGGGGCCCTTGGCAGCTGGGAACATTTCTGTGACAAGACTCATTCGTTCTTTATGAGATGTTCTCTCTTACAGGAGGTCTTTGCTGTTTGCATGTAGGCTGTAACATGACTGTGCTGTGGTGTTTGGATTGCAGTAGCTGGATAGTGTTAAACTTATTTGGCTACATGTGACTAATTAATTAAACTAATGCAGCATTATGCTATGCATATTTGCTTTGGGTTACTTTCTCTAAACTATCTTTTGTGAAAATGTGTGAAACAATGGTGTTTTTTGCTAAAGGCTCCAGCAGAAGCAGTGTGTGTTCACGCTCACTTGTCAGATGATTGAAGTGCAGTGATGCTGTTACAGTATTCTGTCCTGCTCTAAAGAAAGCTCTTCAAAAACCTGAGTAGAAAAATAATTTGTGAGTTTCCTGACAGCCAGTCAACAGAGAGGAGCAAGAAATCAAATTAGGACTGATGCTGATGAAAATCAGCAGAAACATCAATGAGCACATAACAAGTAACAGGGGTGCAAAATTGGCTGTATAACATGTAATACTTTCATAACTTAAAATAAACCATTTATGGCAATTATCTCTAGCAAAAGATGCAGTAATTTTGCACTTTTCCTGATGTCACAGTGTTTGGCAGAGGTACATATAGTCCTTAACCTTTGAATTCACCACTTTGGTTTACAATTGGGCTTTTCTTTAGGAAAGTGAAAAGTAAATTTGCTGGTCATGCCAAGAAATTAAAACTCTGTGGTACTGGGTGGTCTTCAGAGTCAGAATCCTGCCCTAAATAAGCTCAGACTCCTATGAATCTCATGATTAAATCAAGATTGTCCTTTGGGTGTTCATACTGTCACGTATGAGAAACAGGCTGCCCCTCAGCCATCCAGAACGAAAGAAAGTATTATGGCAGCATAAGGCAAGATGAAACCTGAAAATAAATGTAACAATTCATAAGAATGAAGAGTTTATTGAAGAGCAACATCAGTACCTGTAAGTGAAAATTTAGGGTTTTTTTCCTTTCAAATCTGAAGGGGAAAAATGTGGGATTAATTTTGGAAACTGGAATTTTTGACTTCTCCTTTTGTCTCCTCCTATTGTCTTTTCTCACAGTTTTACTGCCATACCTATATCCATCAGATTTTGGGACTACAAGGGTTGCAAGGAGATTTTGTACAAATGTGGATGTAGATTTTAGGGTGTGATAATAGAAGCACACTTGTACTGTGTTGATACTCCAGAACATCTTCTTTTGTAAAGGATAATTATGTTTGTTATGCAAAAGTCCTTTTCAAGCTGTAGACATGAAGATCTGTGATAAAAACCAATATAGTAGCTACCACTACACAGATTTCCTCAGCTTTTTATCAGTAGATAATTTGACAAATTAGGTAATAGAATGAAAATTGGTTAAATATTGGCCAGGAAAATAGTAAGTTGACAAAAGGTATAATATTTTGGTTTCTAATTGTAGTGATTTTCAAAATTTAAAAATTTAAATAATGCTAAATTTTAGAAAGATATAATTTTAATTCCAGTAATGTGATATTAAATTTCAATATTTTTCAGACCAAAGGAGATGGTTAAAAAAACCTGGAAAAAAACCAGGAGTCTAAATTTTATAGTTTTTAGGAAACCTAATCGAACTTAACAGGAAAATTAAGAGGAAGTGAGGTTCTGACCTTTTTTTAGACATAATTAAGCATTCCACTCATCAAATGTTATTTTTCTGTTTTTTTTTTAATAAGATCTTACCCAGCACTATTCTTATGGCCTGGCAATGAATTTTTGGCATACATTCAGAACTTTAAATAATGTGCATCCTAGATGTCTGGCCAGTTCAATTTTTAAATCCTTGATTAGAGAAAAATTAGTGTTTTAAACTAAAGCAGACTATATGCAATAAACCTTAATGAGTCTGACTTGAAACCACAAATCAAGGATACTGAAGAGTCAAGACTGAAGTATTTGAAATCCATCCTTAGTTTGCTGTACTGAGGAGTAGATAGGATCATGTAGTATTTGGCAGATGTATTTATTGAGAAAAAGGTGTAAAATAGAGCAAAAGCACGTTAGCAGAATGGAGTGGAGTTATGCTCTCTGCAGCAAAATGGCAGTTTTCAAATAGGACTGCTGTTTAGTTTAAGTTATGGAAGTGCCAAATTGTGAAACCTGGCCACTTTTGCACCCCTATAATTGTTCTGTCATCACTGGTGTTTTTTCTGATTTTCACCAGCATAATTGCTAATTTGGTTCCTTGCTCTTCTCTGTTGACAGGTTGTTGAGAGACAAATTATTTCACACAGTTTTTTGAAGATCCTTCTTTATAGCAGGACACTAAGTTATTGAGACCTTTAAGTTCATAGCGCTGCCTGCTCAGTCTGAGTTAGAGTTTACCTGCACTGGGTCATCTACAGCTTGGAATCCCAGACTGATTGCAGAGCTCAGTATGGTCCCTGACTCAGAGGTAGTCAGTGAGTCAGTGTTACAAAACTCACCTTTGGAAACTGTGCCACTACAACACTTAATGTCAAAGGATAGGGAGGCAAAAGGGACAGAAATAGTGACACAAATTCTCTCTGGTGAGTTTTGCTAAAAACAGAAATAAAACCTCTTTTAGAATTACATTCTAAATAGCATTTTTAAAAACCTCATATTTGAGTAGTCAGATTTTCCAGACAGCTACAGGTTATGATTATTGGAAGATGTAAGAAATATTTGTCATTTCTGTATCACTAATGCCTGGAGGCCTGTATCAGGATCAAACTGTGGTCATATGTGTTGTTTTTCAAAAGAAATGTTTTCATTGCATTCTTTTACTTTAAAAGTGAAACAAAAATACAATGCTTACAATCCCGAAATTGGAAGAAATTCTGTGAACTATTGTGTGAGAGCTAAAAAGAATAAAGAAACATAGTTTGGATTCAGGCTTTTGAGACATTATAAATGTTGAGAAAAATATTGTTTAAAAACTGGCTCTGCAGTGCCCTTTAAAATCAGTAAGCGACTATTTTAATTCCCATATAAGTAGTAACTGGCTGCTGCCTGTATATATACTTAAATGTTGCTTGCTGTATAAGACCTTGTTTGCTTAATTTCAACCTAACTGAATTTTTATGGCTGTGCTATAAACCTCTCAAAAATAGTGGCTTAAATGGAAATGCTGACACGACATTAATTACACTGGCTCCAGTGTGATACTGTGATTAAAGTTTATTTATTTTGTGTGTGTGTCTCTGTGTGTGTAATTTCATTGTTGAAAAACTAATGGAAAACTAATGTGGCAGTGGAGAATATGATTCTATGCCTGATATTTTTCAACAGGAAGAAACAGTTTAAATGCCAGTTTACAGTACCAGATAATTTATTTTTAATTGAGGTATAGTTTAGGTATTTAAAGTTTTAGAAATTTGGGAAAGTGACAAGTTTCCCACGTTAAAGCTGTTCACTGTTCTTCCAGGAGTTTTTAAATGTCTTTTTTGGGTGGTGAGGCTAAATGTATATTGCACTAGAAAATGAAGAAAATAGTTTCATTTCCTTGGTAGCATATGTTCTTTGAAATATTCTGGAGAAAAGTCTTGTCTGAAAGTATGAGGGTATGCAATCCAAAGTTAACATTCTATTACTATTGAATATGACGTAACAACTGTAAAAGTCTATTTGGTAAATAGTTTGCTCAACTGGTATTTTTAGATTACAGACCTATGCATTGCATCTAGTCAATTGGGAAATGAACAGTGCAAATGCCATATGGCCAGATGAAGAGAAAATGAGGGAAAGTGAGATCTTGTCTCCAACCTGTTTATTAGGATAGTGAGCTGGGATTGGAGAAGCCTTGGATTCAGTCTGTTTCCAGCAGTTTATAATTCTCATATTAGGCAAGAACTGGATAAAATCATGACATGGTCTGGAGAGCAGTTCTAAGCTGTTCTGTTTCCTGAAGGAGTGTTGAGAGTAATACACTATATTGCCAAGTACAGATATCCCTGTTCGATGCTGTGATTTTGTGTAAACTTTGTTGCCCCTTTCAGGAAGGTGCATTCACAGTACTTTTCGTGGTTAATCAGCTTTGCTCGTGGATCAGTTAGACAGCATCCCTTTTTTCTCAGTTCACACATACATGGAATTTGAAGGCTGATCAGGAAAATTGTCTAATGAGTTGTCTAATGGTTCTGCAGAAGTGAATCGTATCCCTGTCTGGTAGTCTGTGGTGTGCCGTCCTTGACATCAGTGCTGGTGTTCTGCCTCATCTCAGGGACCAAAGTAATTATTCCCACTCGTGCCATAAGCACCTTTCCTAGAAGCTCATGGCATTCAGTAATTTTTTTTTTTGGCAAGAGAATT
>VZTT01051146.1:0-24730 GCA_013400855.1 Buphagus erythrorhynchus
GGTTTGCTAGTGCAGCTTGGCCAACAGACTGCTAGGAAAACTCTTAAGAAAGATACCTACCCACTCCAACTCCCAAATCCCCTCCCAGGCAGATGATATTCCCTCCCATCTTGATATATGTGCATGAATTATCGTGCTTGAAGCCAAATTACTGTACCTGCAGCAGGCAAAGGGGGAACTGGTTTTCTTCTGACTTACTCCTTTCCTTTCTTGCTGCTTTTTCCACTGTTCTAGAAAATGACACTGAATTCTTTAAAGGAGGCCTGAGCTCATTCAGCAGATATGGAGAGTCCATTGCTTCATGAACACCAGTTAAATACATCAGAAAGGGCATGCTGACAGACTATAGGTCTGGTATCCAGCTGTTAGAAACCTGATCAAAATGGCTTTGAGGGCAGAAACCCTTTCCAATAAGTGCCGTCAATATTCATTCTCGTGTATGGGATGCTGTGAGGTACAGAATGTTAAATACCACCTTCCTCTGTTAAATGCCACTTTGCTATTCTGGTTTCAAAACTCCCTGCTTTAAAATGGCAGCAAGTCCAGAACTCATGTACATTAAGTCATCCAAGGCCATCATTCTTCTCTGCTTGCAAGGAAGTCCCTTACTTGGGTGTAGCTTTGCCAATTAAGTTTTCAGAGGTACCTTTGTTGCTTCCACGCTTATGTTCTGAGATGCACAGCCTGGGTCTGTTGTTGAGCTATTAGAAATGCTGCAATCAGTTCTTCCCTGGAAATGAAAGAATGAAAGTTCTAAGCTTGAGTTCTCTGCCCTCAGGTAATCTGCTGCCTGTTGCATCATTCCAGGAAATGATGAGCATCATCATAATTGTGTTTTGTTTTCTGTTGTCAGTATCTCTTATTTAGGTGTTATTCCTATGAAATCTGTTGTTGGTTTCTCTGGAAGTGGTACCACTTGGTCTTCTGTCCTTCACCCTTCTGTTTGTGCAATGAGTAATTTCTGGACATCATTGTGTAATTTACTTGGGATCGCTTCTCTAATCCAAGGATGTCATTCAGAATTCTGTATTCCAACATACAAAGTGATTATGAGGTGTATGCAGTTAACAGCATACAGTTTTGATTTTTTAAAATGAAAAATATTTTTAATTGAAAAAACCAAAATAACTAAACAGAGTATAATACTAAAAAAAGGAAAATAACTTTTTTTTTTTTTTGCCAGAAACATATTCAAAAGCTGATTATTCTGTGAAAGAAAGGGTTGAATTTCTGACCAAGTCTAGTAGTCCTGCTCAAATGGAACTGAAGTTTTGTTCTTTCTGGAGAGAGTCCCACAGAACCTAAAATGACATTTCTGTTGA
Organism: Buphagus erythrorhynchus; assembly: GCA_013400855.1. NCBI lineage: Eukaryota > Metazoa > Chordata > Aves > Passeriformes > Sturnidae > Buphagus > Buphagus erythrorhynchus. The sequence continues at coordinate 1,323 of VZTT01051146.1, forward strand.
GTTTAAAACTCTTCATCACATTCTTTTCATGTGATCTTGAATACTTTTTTTACTCTAAGTAGCATAGAGAAAAGAGCACAATGAATAAAGATGCTTTGAGATCTGTGCCAGAAATATATGAAGGAAGTGGAATGTGTTTATTTGGTATATAACAGGAATTAGATGCAAATTTTTCATTCCTTTGAAGAAAGTGTTTCCCTGCAGCAGATGCACAATGTTTGTTTGTTTACTTAGAAAATTTTGTTGCCGATGTGTCAATACACACAGTGTACTCCAGCAGCTGGAGTTACTACACAGTTTGTTTCTGCTTTCAGGCACTGATGGGTTTTGTTCAATAGCCTACAGTACAGATAAAAAAATGTAAGTAGCAGCTGTGCAAAAAGGGCTTGGGGGTCCTATGGACATGTATGAGGCAGCAAAGGGTCCTTGCAGCGATGAAAGCGAAGGCTAGGCTGCACTAGCAGGACAATTACAGCCAGCACACACAGGGGAATGATTACTGCCCTCTACTTGGCCCTTATGAGACCACACCTGGAATTCTCTGCCACGTTTTGAGCCACTCAGACTACGAGAGGTTGACAATTTGGTGGGAGAACATTAAATTTATTTCTGTTGGAGTACTAAGTCATAGAAATTGGAAGTAGAAGAAATTGCTTGGACTATCCCACGATCCCTAATTTTACCTTAAAATTGAGTTACATACAGTACAACATACAAATTAAGATCATATTACCAGGAGCCAAAAAAATCCCTAACACGTTCTTCCAGGAAGTATGTTCTTCCTTTGACGTACTGAGTAACTCAGGCGCTTCAGTGACAGGTTTAGCCTCAAGGTGCTTGAGCAGCAGCTTCTCCTCAGCTCATGCAGATCATTCCCCTCAGCAGTCGCTGTCCCCAGGAACTGGCTCATTGGGTTTTAGCCAGTTCTTTGCTCATTTTGCGTTACAGTTAGCCAGTAGTAACAAATCTCACGACAACAGACCCAAAGATTTATCAGATTTCCTTGAAAACAACTTCAGCCTCCTCACAGCTGATGTCCTACCCGATCCTCAGAAGAATCTATCTGGGTGGAAGCTGAGGGTTCAGATTAGGACGCTGGAATGGCGGGGCAGGGGAGTTACCCGTGCCAGGCTGCCAGTTTTGGGAGACGGGTAGGCAGGAGTCGCCCCTGAGGCCAGGTAAGCAGGGGCAGTTCGCACCTTCTTCCCCTTGAAGGAAAAAGGGGACGACGCAGGTGCTGTCGCCGGGCTGACCCTGAGCCCTGCGTCCCCTCTGTGCTCCCCGAGCCCAGAACGCGCGGTTGCTCTTGGCTCCTCCTTCAAGCATGAAGGGCTTTGACGTGCCCCCGGGCCGGCGCTGCCCGCAGCGCAAAGTGCAGGGGGCGGTGCCGGGGCTGCCCCTCACGGGCGCTGCCCCNGGAAGGGGCGGCCCCGCCGCCGCCCTCCCGCCCCTATAACTCCCCGTTGTCCGGGCGGCCGGGAGGTAGCGGATCCTGCGGCGCGGGATGGAGGCGGCGGCGGCGGGACAGCCGCGCTCCCTGCTCAGAGCCCTGGCCGGGCCGCGGCCCCAGGAGCGCCCCGGCTGCACCCCGGCCTCCTCCGCCAAGGCCGATGCGCGGGTGCTGGTCATCAACACGGGCGGCACCATCGGCATGGTGCAGGACGTCAAGGGTGAGGGGCCGGCGGCGGGGGTGTCGGGGTGGCTGCGGGGAGCGGGGCCGGCCGTGGGGACCGGGCTGGGGCTGCCTGGACACGGCGCGACCGCGGGGACCCGGCTGGTTCGCGGTGCGGCATCGCTGCTGTGAGAGATTCCCTCTAATCCCCGGCTCCCGTCAGCTGATTCAGCCGGTAGCTCAGCTGATGGGCATCCTTGTGAGCGTCACAGCAGCAGCAGCGGCTTTTGGCAGGGGACAGCGTGTTTCCTGCAGCGTGCGCCCTTTCTGCCCTATTTCGCGCTCTGAAAATGAAACCAACGTAATCGCACTAGTCATGCCGGCTGTTCTTAGCCCTAAATGAGCCACTGTCACCGGCCACCCAGAGAGCGTGTGCCTGGCATTCCTGCTGGGAGGGGCGTGGGCCGCTGGAGCTGGTGGCCGTGACGAGGATTTTCCAGTGGTGACCTGGCAGGCGCAGCGGATGCAAGGGTGGCAGCTGCCAGGTGTCAGGATGAGCGAGATCGAATGCAGTGCCAGTCAGCTGCCTTGGGACAGGTTTCTGCTGCTCTCCGACCAGCTCTTGCCTTCCTTCATGAAATTACTGAAGAGTTCTGCCTTGCCTTACCTTACCGGGGGAGGGGAAGACTTTTGATGAAAGGACTAGATATGCCGAACTCTTTCAGCAGCTAGAAAATGTTTATATCCAAAACTGAACACTGAGATGTGTCGGTATAATTTCTGCATTTTATCTGAAGGTTTCTTAGGTACCTACAGGTATATGCAGTGTGTTTTTAGGTGCCCAAACTCACCTGACACCTCCACAGGCCCCCAGTCCAGCAGCTGTTTGGAGTGGCACCTAAGCACCCCTCGATCATCACTCAGTAGGCATAGATCCCAAGGGGCACTAGAAACATCAACCCATTAATGTGTCCAAGGAAAAAATGGATTTCAGTCAGGTCTGACTTGCTGTAGGGCTGTGTGCTTGCCAGAGTTGGATTAAAGGGAAACAAGGCAACATAAGGAGTGGGAGAGAGAGGGAAACCGTCCAGTTTTGATGAGTGAATATTTAGTTTCTTTCCTCCTTTACTTGGAAGGCGTGAAGCATCCCATGGCTTCCACAGTATACGTCTGTCTAGATTCAAAAGCATGGGTACTTGTGATCCCTACTACAGAGTTTTGTGCCCCTGCCTGAAATACTGTCTCTGCTTCTTATTTGTAGGATTAAAACACCTGGGGCTTCACCTTGGAGCTTCCTAGACTTATTTTTTTTCAAATACATGTCCTTTCTTCTCAGGAGATGGTGATTGGCTGATTCTTATTATTATAGTAAAGATGTTATAAGGTGTTCTTTGTTTTTTATGGCTGTCATCTTTGCTTTTAATCTGTCAAAGTTGGAAAAAAAAAAAGTCCGTATTTTAATGCCGTGTGCTGGCTTGCCTTTCTCAGTTCGCATTGTTTATACTAAAACAATTTCCTACTTTTATTGCCTCAGCTTTTTAAATGCCTCTTTTAAGCAAATAAATTATAATCACGTGTCTCTTTCTTTTATGAATGAACTTTATAACCTCTTCTCATCTTGTATGTTGTTTTTTTTTCTTTTGCTTAGCAAGTGTCAGTCATTAAGCATGTACAAACAATCTACCAGTTATGATCCAATGATGCTGACTTGCTGCATCCTGGGGGGGGCTGGTTTTGACCTGCTTTTCATACTCACATCTAGCTGCAGAGCAGCCAGAGTACCTCTTTCAGAATATTTGGCAGTCTTTAGTGTTCAGGCAGAAGCTAGTGAAAGGGCATGGGAAAGGCAGCATGCTTCAAGGGAAGATACAATAGATGCTCATTTCTTTTATTTATCAGTGGATGGAAAGTGCCTATTTACAACCCTTCCTAGAATTACAAGTGTTTTACTTCAAGCATGGTGAAGAGAAGTAGCTCATCTGGCAACTCCAGCACTTCTTGGAAATTCTTGTTGGAATTTCTGCACACCTACGTTACCTGTTCAGGAGTAATTTTCAGAGGATGAATAGTATGTTTCAGTTTATGGGACTTGGATGACAACCAGACTCAGGTGCAGACTCTTTCATTATTTATGTTTTTTGCTGTCAAGCCACTCCAGTGCATTTTTAAAGTTTCTTACTCCTACTTATTTCCTCCTACATTAATTTCTTTTGGCTTATCAGTAGCTCATTTCAGAGAGAGAACCTTACTGCACTCCAGAGTGAGGTTACTGTGATAGTGATCTTTCCATCAAGTTTGTGCTGGTGCGTTCAGGAAGATCTTTTCCTTGGGCATGTGGGCTAGCTCTCTTTCCTAGCTTTTACCTGTAATAAGGGAAAAAACCCCCAACAAATCCAAGTAGAACTAAGATAAATAGCCTTAGAAAGATTACATATCTTGGAATAGTCTACTTAGGTAGCTTAGTTATTTATGTGTCTTTTTTTAGACATACTAGATTGCCAAAGGACTGGCTGCTGTAGTCCAAACCTTTTTCTGTTTAAAATCTGTGTACCTCATTTCTGAAAGCTCCCAGTGATGTAGCTGCTGCAATTAATAATTTTTCTCTCTGTTCTCTGCAGCAGCACATGTTGTAGGATATCTTGTTAGCAGGTAGCTATAACTGAATTATTTATAGCACCAGAAAAAGCAGAGTCCTGGACTGTAGGTGAGACAGAACCATGATTGTACTCCTTGGCCACAGGTGCCTGTTTGCCATTCTGCCATTGTCCACCTGCTCTGTGATGCCAGGGCTGGCCAGCTAACAAGGGACAGGACAGAAGTTGATGAGAGCTATTGGGACAAGTCACACAGCCTGCCTCTTCTCTGCAGGGGTGAAATTGCTTCAAATACTTGGTCAACAAGCTTGGCTCACAGAAGCTGTTTTTCATGTGTAATAAAGTAGAAGTGTTCTTAAAACTGTTGCCCTTGAGCTCCCCTGTGTTTGCTTCTTGAAGCTATAAAGAAGAAATCACTGCTAGAAGTGGATGCATGTGAGGGGCTGTCTAGGCTGTAAGTGGGTCATCTTGGATACATCTGCAGAATGCCTTAAAAAAAAAGGTTTACACTCAGTGCAAGCAATTACAGAAAAATCCTGACAGATTTGTGATTAAGAGATGAAGAGCTCCCACTTATAGAGAAGGGATTAAAGAATGTTAACATACATCAGCTCTGCAGTTCCTGTGGTAAATACAAAAAATAAACAGTCTAATCCTTTGTCAATATTCAGGGCAAGATGAACATTGGACAAACAGAAGAATAATCAGAAAACACCCAGGAAACGCTTGAAACTGGGCTGCATTTCTGAGCCAAAATGACTCAGTGCCCAAGCACGACAGAAGTGGCCATTTGTGACTAAGCTAGGAACATCCTTAATAGGAAAAGCAGGGATTATAGCTGAATGAATGAAATATCCAGGGCTTGAAAATGGTTTAAGTATATTTTGTAAAACAAAGTATTCTGGCAGTAATCCAAAGAAATCCACTCAAATGCTGTTGCTGTCCTGTGAGGAAGTTGGCTATGAAGAGGCCCCCTTCTTAATTTAAGGCAAGCCAGGAGGGAGAGCAGGGAGTTCTTAAGGATTTTTCCATCAGCTTGGAAAGTAAATGGAAAAAGCTAGAAATGCTATTGAAAATATTCCGTGGGTTTTGACCATATGAAATAAATCTTGCTGTTTGAAGATGAACCAAAAATAATTAGAGGTGCTAACTTGGATGAGAATCATGTTTATATAAACAGAACTAGGATATAGTAGGAAGTCCCTGGCCTCAAATTAGAGATAACTAGAACTAACAGAAGTAGAATAATGAGCTTTAGTAGTTTGTTAGCCATGTAAACAGGTGATAGGAAACACTGAGATTAAACTGAACTTGACAGTAAAATCTTGAAGGCCAGAAGGAAGTACCTCTGTTAGAAGTTCCTTGTAAGAAAACTGTCTCAAGAAGTCAGACTTCAGAAGAACAGGGTGGCTTCTGATTCTGGCTGCCAAGACTGTTGCTGTCATTCCTGAAGCAGGGTACTGGGAGATGAGTTGTGGGTTAGGTTCACAGGTGAACTCAGTTCTGTGATGCTGAGGACTGTAACAGCACAACATTAGGTACCTTTCTGGCTAACAGAGAACAACATGCAGATTCTTTTTGAAATACCTGTTGCAACCAGGACATCTGCAGGTCCACCAAACACTAAACGTGTTCTTAAGCTAGTTTAAACAGCAGCTGTTTTAGGGTCCCTGCCACAGACAGACCCCATCATGGGCAGGGAGAAGGAGAGCAGAGTTTGAGATGTATCCACGCTTTCAACTTTTTCTATTCAGAGGTTTATGCACCTTTTTACCTTTTGTCAGTTCAGATGTTCAGTCCTAAACTTGCTAGTGGAAGTTACCTAGTATATATCACAACTTGATAGTACAGAAGAATGCTGGGTAATTTTTAAGCCTTCTACTACTATTACTAAGTAGTAATAGTAGTAATAGTTATGGCAAATGTGAAAGAGAATGGTTGCTTTCTGCTAGTTGCAAAAATTGGCTTCCTGTTCCTGCTTCTGATAAGTATTTGCAGACAAGCAGCAGTGAAAAATAGGTAAAAGCATAAATGTTTGATGTGGAGGAGATTTGAAGCATTATTTCTCTTAAATAAAGGATTTATCTATTTCAAGTCAAGAAAATAATAACTGCATGGGTATTTATTAGTTATGTTAATTTTTCATGGTTTTAAGCTGGCAATAGATGGTTTAATTTGGAAGGATAGGCAAACTGCTGTGTAACTTGTCTTCTTCCCTCCTTACAATGCCACTTGTTTCCTCCCATCCCTGCTCCTTTATTTACTTCCTTTATTCTTTGTTTTTAAGGGCTTGCTCCTGAGGCCAATAAATTAGTAAACAGCTTGAAAACGATGCCGATGCTGCACGATGAGGCGTATGCCCGGGAAACAAAACTGAACAACTCCCATGAGTTCCCAGAGAACACACTGGTGCTCCCGTAAGTACAGAAGGGTTAGGAAGTATCTTGTTATTTTTCAGGTAATTACATCTCTAGACATTTGACATGAAGAATCTATAATGAGATTAGCAAAAATGCTTATATTAGTTTAACAGAAAAAAGTCCACCATGTTTGATGTGATAAAAAATATGTGATATATTTGCAATGAAGTGCCTTAGAACTGCCTGAGAAATAACTTTTAAATTAGGCAACAAGTAACCATTCTGGGCAATCTATTCCTGGATTTTTTTTTTGTATATTAATTTGCTGCTGTGCAAACACACAAATATTCTGCATAAACTGAGAAACTATATACAGCTCCATGTAAATTATCTTCAGCATATGTCTGGAAAAGTAGCATGTAATTGACACATCTGTGAATAGGCCTCATGCTTTAATTCTACAGGCCTTCTGTTTTTAAAAGCCCTAAAAGCTGATTGTTTTTCCCAAATTTATGCAACATTATGATAATAAGCAATGGGCTTATAATTAATCTGCATTGCTTCTTAACTGTTGGGCAATGATTAATAAGCTTATATGTTTTATTTAGAGGGCAGTATGCTAATTTGAAATATTCCCTAGCTGTGATGAATGACTGTACCCCTGTAAACGTGCTAACTTTGCACAAAGGATGATTTTACACAGTTGTTCAAAGATAAATGGGACCATAGCTGGTTTTCTATAAGACTAAAAATGCATATTCAGTAATCTTTAAGGAGAAAACCAGGATATTCAAAGAAAATAACAGGTTTATTTTTTTTTCTACTTTGTATTGAGGTCTCTCTATAAAGCTTTTTGAAGTAACCACTTAAAAGGCAGATAGCAGGAAAAGGAGTAAAGGAAAAATCTAATGGACAACCTGGTGCAGTAGTATTTATGTGAATATACAGTTTGAGTTAAATATGATGCTTACACTAAGAAAAACGGAGCTCTATTATGACGTGTTGCTAGAATAACTTTTAATTACTTAAGGGATTAGAAACATAACAAAACTACACTAATATACCCGTATAAGTCCTAAGTATACTTCTCCTGGCACATCTTTCCCTGAAAGCCAGAAAAGCTTAAAACAGTCATTCACATCAAAAAAACCTGAGATTTGAAAACTAATCTTGTCTTGTTTTTCTGGCACTGCTGAATGCTGTTTCTGAAGGTTAGTTGTGGCAATTTGCCATCTTGCCTTTTGTGCTAGCCAAGTGATATTTTAACTAGATGATTGAGAAATATTGTGAGTTCCTGTGGAGAGAAAATTTTGTGAACTTTGTGTATCGGTGTGTAACACCAATATAAGAGGAATGACAAGATCTCTTTTTAGAGAGAGGCATCAGAAGATGAAGACAGGACTGGTTTCTGGTATCAGTATGTCATGTTTCATTTAAACAGCACATTCTCAGGAGAGCTTTCTTCTCACAGATTTTCAGCTGACTTCTAAAGTTACTCTTAGCACGTGTAAATGTGATATTCAGCAAGGCAGTTTTTCATGTGAAGTCTGACTTCTTAGGTACAGGATGTCAGTTTAAACATATTGTTTAAATGCTCTCTCTGCTGTATGCAAGTCTTAGAGGCTTCATGGGGGGAATGAGTCTGCAGATTTTATTGGAAGTCTCAGGTGACTCAAAAAAGGGAAATACTGCACCCAACTTCAAAAAGGATAGAAAGGAAGATCATGGGGCCCACTGACCTGTCAGCCTCCCCTCTGTGCATGGGAAACTCATGAAACAGATCTTTCTAGAAGCTCTGCTAAGGCGCATGGAGGACAGGGAGGCGATTTCAGCTAGCACAGCTTTACCTGGACTTCTGTAAAGCTTTTGATGTGGTCCCCTACAACATCCTTCTCTCTAAATTGGAGAGAGATGGATTTGATGGGTGGACCGTTCAGTGGATGAAGAATTGATTGGATGGTTACAGCCAGAAGNGGACTGTGCAGTGGATGAAGAATGATTGGATGGTTACAGCCAGAAGGGGGTGCTCAATGGCTCGTAGTCATGATGGACATCAGTGACAAGTGGTCTCTCTCAGGAGTCTGTTTTGGGACCAGTGTTATTTAAAATCTCCATTGATGACATGGATGGAGGGATCGAGGGCAGCCTCAGCAAACTTGTAGGTGACACCACGCTGAGTGATGCTGTTGACACACCTGAAGGGTGGGATGCCATCCAGAGGGACCTGGACAAGCTCAGGATCTGGGCCCATGTGAATCTCATGAGGTTTAACAAGACCAAATGCCGGTGCTGCACCTGGGTCAGGGCAACCCTGGTGTCCATCCAGGCTGGGGATGAACAGATGAGAGCAGCCCTGCCCAGAAAGACCTGGGGGTGCTGCTGGATGAGAGGCTGGACATGACCCAGCAATGTGCACTCACAGCCCAGAAACCACCCGTGTCTGCCTCCAAGTTGTATTTATTTTTAAATTAAATTTAGGTATTTATACTTTAAACCACATCAAGTTCATCAAGCTATGAACTTCTAAACTAGGAATTTAATTTCCAGATTTAATTCACCTAGATTTGGGGGATGGGGAGAAAAAGTGTGGAAATTACTGATTTAAAGAAATAATCAGAAGTGATGAGATTATATTAATGCTAATATTTTTTTTCCCAATTCTCTTTCTTCATAGTGTCTCTAAGCAAAACAAGAGAATTTTTTACACAATCCTTGAGCTCTCACCGCTGCTTGATTCTTCCAACATGACACCAGATGACTGGGCCAAAATTGCAAAGAAACTTGAGGTACAGTGATGTGGGATAAGAATTCATTTTTCACTTAAACAAAACCAGAATTATATCTAGTATACTTAGGAAGATAAAACAATTCAGTAGAACTATACATATATATTTGTTTCTTTAAATGTAAAGTACCTTAATTAGTGACTTGCAAAGTAAGAAGTACTGTGCTTGCAAAGTTTGCAGAATTTTTATTTCATTTGAAAATGTTGTAAACTCCTTAAAGTTGCATCGTTCTTCCAAGGATAAGCCATGCCATAATTCCATACAATAAAATAAATAGAAAAATTGCAGCTGTGATTGAATAAGGTATGTAATATGTAGGTTGATGTGACCTAAAACATCGACTTGAATTCACTGTCCAAAAATGTTGAATAAAATCCTTAGGTAACTTAGATGAAGGTTGCTCAGTTACACATCATTTGAGTATTCAGATAGCTTAATAGTTGGCTCTTGATATAGAAAATAATTTAATGTCTTTATGCCTTTCTTACTCTGGGCACACATGGACTGGACTAGCTTTGGCTTTGCAACCAGTAGAAAAAATTGCTACTTAGGGTTAGGTTTCCCACAATGGAAAATGTTTAAAGCCCTAGAAATTTCTGCATATGCAGATAAACTCATTACATCCTTCTGTAGAATAAAAAAATCAGCATTTCTGTGCTCCTGTCCCTTGTCTGAACTTAGCTGTGTGCTTTTAAAAAAAGTGAAACTGCAGAACACTTAAAATGCTTCACACCAGAAATTCATACATAGCTGACAGAAATAAGTAACTGTGGGGCTAGGAAGATACTTCTCTTCCACTCTGTATTAGTGTGCTTTATAGTGTAAATTCTCTTCTTCCATCATGCTGTAGCAATGCATGTGAACAGTTCAATAATGCAGGGAATGATGCTGAAGGCTCAGGTAACAGTCTTTCACCTTCAGGCTCTCTCATCCTGAAACCACCAAACTTGGGAGGTTACTTGTCCTATCAAATGCATCTTGCCCTGGCAAAGAAGAGATGGAACTGGTGTGTACATGGGAAATCTCTAGGATGGAGCAGCTGGGAAAAGCCCAGGGCCAAGAGAAGGCAGCAATCACATGCTGAACAGGAGAGAATTTACCTTTTTTTCTTATTGGCATATTAGTTTTTATTACAAAAGAAGGTGGTTTCTTTTCTTCTACACAGGTTCTCTGTATGTCCAGTTTGTGTAATCCAAATGAAGAGTGCTGAGAAGGCAAAAAAAGAAACCTTTTCAACTCTCCAGGCTGTGTACAGACACTGCCACTTTGTGTTCATCTTCGACATGTGCCTGCCACAGCTGTTACATGCTGATGATTTTCCAGACTAAAACATTCCAAGATGTTTCTGTGGGATATCTCCTTAATTGGCAACCTGATCTTTTCCATTATGAAGCTTAAACCAAACTATGTTCTTTTGCATCTAATAAGGCTGAAAGAACTTGTGAGTGTGCTGATCTAGAGAGGACAGGTGGCTATTTCTGTGCTCTTGGCCCTTCTTGAAACCTCCTTACCTTGTTTCTGCTTTGGTGAATGGCTGCAGCATGGTTTTTGCATCACATTGTAGTTTGGCCTGCAGAAACACCTTGCAACACTGGCAGTTGTTGTATTGGCTCAGTTGTTAGAGATAAGCAGAAATCCCCTAAAACTTCCAGTAGGTAGCAGCAGGTAGACAGACACGAGTATGAGTGAAGAAATAACAAAAAGACAAGTAAGAACCTACAAATGAGTTTGGAGGTGACCTTATTATCAGGTGCCAAGTGTGTGTGCCTAGTGTAACATGAGCAGTATAATTAAAAAGAAATCTTGCTTAAACCTCTTTTTTCTTCCCCATGCTGGCACTTCATGTATCTGCTTAGAGTTCTGTGTAATCCTTTCCATGTTACCAAGTTACATCAGAGACATCAGTGTCTCTCCCTGCAGTGTTTGCTATGTCCATCATTCTTAAAGTAGCTGAACCAATTCCTTTTTCTTCCAAAAGCCAGCAGATAACTATTCTCATAGGATGAGCAGTGTGATTCATGGCCTTGCATTAAAAAAAACCCTACCTCTTGTGTGGAATTGTATGTAGATTAAAATTTTTATTAAATTTATTTTGATGTTGCATGTGCCTGACAGTGTAAGGGCCTTCTCAAAATCCAGCAAGTGAATGTCCATTAATGAAGAACCCAGGTTCTGCTATGGGAAGGATGGCTTTCCATCAGAAGAGGGCACTCTGACACTGGTAGTTTGCCTGTCTGCCATGGATTAAACGGACTGTTTTTTCTCCTGTATAATGATAGCCCTGGTTTGCCTAATCTGTTCCTGTAAATGGTGTAATCCCTAAAGTAAAAGCGGCAACAAGAAATCAGACTATACGACTAATTTGCATATGTTAACATTCCTGTTTAAAGCCATTGCTAAGCTTTTCTTAATTAGGAGTCTTCTGGTTTAAAAACGCTGCATTAATATGTATACACAGAAGAATCTCTTTGACTGTTCCATAATCAGAATTACTGGTTCTAGTGCTTAGTGTCCGATTAACCCTTAATTGTATTTAAACTGGAAACAGGGTAAGTTTAGGAGGAGTTGTGTGTGCAGTACCCTATAAGGCATTATACTGTTGCCTGCATCAGTGGAAGTAATGCCCTGTGTACTTCACCTGCTGGTGCCAGGGCATTGCTTTAACAGTGTGAAAACTGTCTCTCCTCCTCCAGGAGCACTACGAGAAGTACGATGGTTTTGTGATCCTGCACGGTACTGATACTATGGCGTACACAGCTTCAGCCCTGTCCTTCATGTGTGAGAACCTGGGCAAAACTGTTGTGCTCACAGGATCTCAGGTAATGGAATTAATTTGAAGTTGAAGCAGGAATCCTCATTTTTGGTTTTTATATGCAGAACTTGGCTGTGTCCTGATTATCACTGTACACCTTAGCGCAGTGCAGGCCAAGTCCCTGGCCAGGGTGAATGGTCAGAGTGCTGACAGAAATGATTGGGAAATGATTGGCTCACCAGCTGAGGATCTGCCCCATAATTTTATAATTAATGACTTCACAACTCTGTACCAAATCAGACCAGGAGTTCATTATGGCTGGGGCCAGATGCTTCAGAGAAAAGCATAAGAGCTTGTCATTGGCCATTGTGTATTAATCGGTTTATATGAGAAGCATTTTTCCAGCCTCAGGTGGCCACTGGTTGTCAGCTGTCTTCTTTTCTTTAAAAGCCCTGAAGCTTTGTATTTTTTACTTCATCCGTTATCTCAGTTTATGTTACTCATTGTTGCATTTGTTATAATTTAAAAAAATAAAGCATGAGATTAATTTTTGATTATTTCTGTTTCACAAAGCATCTAATATGGTCTGTTTCCTTTCCTCTAAAGACTACATTTATTAATTTTAATTCTCTTAGCTGGAGATCAGCCCTTTGCATATTGTCTGAGGGGGAGGGGTTGTCTTACTAGAATAGCTTGCTTGAGTGTAAAATACTGCTCTAATCACAAGGGAAAGATGAAACATCACATTGTAAAATTCCCCTCCCCAATTCATAACTTCCCTTTCACATGTGGTCTATTTGAAGTCAAAATACAAAAGTCTAGGAAGGAGTAGGCTCCTACTTGCTGTCTTGACGTGGAACAGCCTAGTTGTAATACATCTGTCAAGGTTTTGCTTTCTTTTTGGTTTTATTGCTTGGAGATCTATCTGACACATGATCCAGCAAGGGAGCATGTGATTTTCTTTTTTAATAATTGCTGAAAGAAGCACCCTCTTTTAATAAAGAGGCAGTCTGAAAAGGCATGGAAATCATCACTCAGAGGACTAAATTTCTGTTTTTAATCTTGCCCTTTTCTGTCAGTAATAACCTGCTGGCTCAGTTTTACTGTGCTATGAGGAAAGATGGTGCAAGAGAGCTGTTGTGAAGCCCATAGTGACAGTTCTGTATGTTCTGGGGGTGTTGCTTTTTTTCTCTATCATCACTTCTCCTATGCTCAGTCACTTTTAACTATGCCTACTTGCTAGTTTTTATATTTTTCTTGAACCAGTGTTAATATTCTTAATCACATGAGAAAAATCTCTGTATTGGTTTTTAAGCACTTAAGTTACAAAATCCTGTAAGCAGAGAGAAATCTTGCCATCTGTTGCAGTCTAAAATAGTTTGGGTGAAGAAGGAAAACTTTTTCTGTCATAAATCATTGTTACATAAATTATTCATGTATTTGTATTGCATAAGTTGGACTCATTTTTTCTGCTGTGTAGGCTTTACATAAGGGCCAGGGTGTAATTCCAGTTTCTGCTCTTCAGGTGCCCATTTATGAGCTGCAGAATGATGGCCGAGACAACCTTCTGGGGGCACTGCTGATGGCTGGGCAATTCGTGATTCCTGAGGTCTGTTTGCCTGGGAAGACCATCTAAGAAGCTGCATTTCTCTCTCTAGCCAGGACACAAATACATAAATATCCAGTAGGCAGTAAGGAATTGCACTTAAGCAGGAAGATGAATAGATTCCAGCTGAGGTAACAGTGCTTGCATGGCAAAGCATGTGCTGTTCTCACATTGGTCATATTCCATTTGCCCAGACACAGTCTAGAAAGACTCTCAAATCTGAAACGTATGCTGCAGCAGACTTCAAACTAGAGGTACTCTTGTAAGTATGTGGGATCTGAAACACTTGTAACTCTGTTTTTTAACTGAATTTCTCCAGTTGCAATAGAACTGGTTGGAGTGTCTTCTAGCTCTGCTCCTGAAGACTGAAGTGCTGAGAGTAATACACCTAATGAACATGGAGGTACCTCCATAGTCTCAGCACCCTGCTGTTTGTGCTGTGCAGCCCAAAACTCAGAGAGAAAATGGGTCGGGTTACACCTTATTTTACTTCTGCCATGCTCCCAAAGCCAGTTCTTGTAAGACAACAGCAACAGCTGACTGGCCAAGATCTTAATAACAGCTGATAACAGCTTTGAGGTATCTCTTTTCCTTCAAGTTGACAAACTTTAATAGACTTGAGAAGGAACATAATTATTTATGTGTGGTAACTCTTGAAAGTTATCCTCATTTTCACCAGGCCTTTTTTTATGTTTTGGACTCTGAATTTATACATAACTCATGAATTTATTAAAAAGTTCACACTGTTTCTTTCCTCTGTCTCTGAAGTGGACTCAAGCAAATTTGGTGTCTCCTAGAGTAAGCCTCATTGAGAGGATTATGAAACTAGTTAGCTCTTAACTTCTTTTGTTCTTAAATTCTTAAACCAATGTGTGACAGATGTGCCAACACTTTTTGAAAGGGTTAGACTTGTAAACATCTACTAGCTTCTGAATTGCTTTAAAGATTTAGAAAACACGTTATAAAGGACGGACTACAGTATTTATCTACTGCATCTTTTAATTACTGGCTTATTCATAGACCTGTTTCTTTACTTGTCTTGCAGGTGTGCCTGTATTTTTATAATAAACTGTACAGGGGAAATAGGGTGACTAAGGTGGATGCTGGGAGTTTCAATGCCTTTTCCTCACCTAACCTGCCTCCACTTGCAAATGCTGAGGTTGATATTACAAGTAAGCAACATCATCTCTTAAGCCGTGTAATTTATGCTGCATGCAATAGAACTGTAGCTGAAAAAAACCTGTGCTTATGTAGTTGAAACATCGTTTTTAAAGTCAAATATCTTTGAAAGTCCTGTCTGTAGCTTGACTTCACTTCATCTGCTCTGAATCTGTTTAAATATTAGTAAGGCTGAGACTTTGTTACTCAACTGCATTTATCTATTGAATATAGATGTGAGCTAGGCTGACTTTGACTAAAGATCCAGACTAACCAGAGGGAACGTTGCCCCTGTGTCAGGAAAAAGCTTGCTGCAAAGATAAAGTGAGGGAGTTAGGACTGAAAGAACAAAGAGTTTCATCTCATTAATGACCATGCTGGGCTCTGAAATCGGGGAAAAAAGTCATTGCAGAGTACTTGCAGCTTCAACAGATTTTCTGTTGCATGTCATTGTGTAAGATTTTTTACTGGATATTTAGGACCTGCCTGAGCTGCAAACACACTGACAACAGCAGACCTAAAATATGTGAAGTCTTTTTTCCCTGAACTTACTCAGGCTCCCTGTAATTTTTCTCTGGCTGTTTCTTAAGAAGGGGAAAAACTACCTGAAGATTTCAGTACCCATTTGCAAAGTCATTAAATGACTTTTCTTGGATAAATGGCACCCTTTCTTTGGAGAGGGGAGAAGAGATACTCATTTGGAATCTAGCCAAATGAGGACTGGCCAGAAAACATACTAAAGGACAGTTTTTAAAACCATGTGAGCTGCTTTTGTATAGACTAGGTACTAAAAAGGAGTAGGACTTGGTGACAGTCTCCATTATTAGAAAAAAAATGGGAACAGTTCCTGAATTCTTCAGCTAAGTGCCATTAGTGGCAGTAGGGGACCTAGCCCTGTGCCATGCAATGTGCCATTCTGAATGGATACTACTGTTAGAGAAAGGCACTCTGCAGTCTGCAACAATAAACTCCTCTCTTCCACCTAATGAGTGGGAGTCACTTAACAAAGTTTCAGGATCAAAGTGCTGTCTTTGCAGTAGCCAGATGCAAACTGAGGAAGACTGTGAAATACTGTAGTTGTCTGTAAGACATCTCTCAGTTAGAGAGTCTGTCACTTGTGCTGTTTCAAATAGGATGTCTCTGAAATCAGCAGAAATGCTGTCAGTTGATTATTACAGTAAATCGGGGAGAATCTTCTTTCTTGGGTTTTTATGAACTGCATCAAACAGGGTATGAATAAATTCCGTTTACCGACCGATCAATAAGGAAATCAAGCTGCAAATTGCATGCTATTCCTCTCTTGGATTTGAATGAATTGTTTTGTGATTCCTTGTCTAGAGTAGAAAAATGAGAACATTATTAAGCACTTCCCTTGGCCCATGTTGGGACCCATTATCTTTTCAGTAAATGCCTCATTGGGATCAGTGGGGATCTCTGATTTAAAAACTGATGGTGTGATAGGCTCTATTTTTATTTGCTTCAGTTGATTACCCAGTTAGGGTAGCATCATTTATCCAAGATGACGGTGTCACTATTGAAGGATTGTTTCACTTTGAAAGAGCATAGTTTATAGTAAAGGCAATCTACTGGTGCTGCTTTATTTTGTCCAAAGTAATTGTTTGAAACATCTCTGTCTCCCTTGAGTTTGCTTGAACAGTCCATGTATGAAGCTTCCATGGAGAGAAGGAAGCACTTGGGCTTTTAAAAACAAACCAAACAAATCTAGCATATTTTAACTTTTTTTTCTCCAAATGACTTTATATAATATGTCCTAATCCTCCTATAGACAGGGCTGACTCTGGCTGATTCAGCATTATGTAGAGCAGCTTGAGGATGCCAGGAGGAGTAGGCCATGTGCAGAAACTCTTCCTCAGGCTCCCTGGTTCTAACAAAGCTAGGAATGAAAATTCCAGGGAAGCAGAAGGGGAGAGGTGGCAGGATGGAGGAAGTGGGGAGCGTAGTGGGATCATGGGTTGGTGCACAGGAATGAGAAGACATGCTGTTCATGGCTCAGCAGAGCATATAAAGGCAACAGTCTACTTCAGAGCTAGAGAGAAGAGAGAGGAGCTTACTCCTCTTCCCTCCCTTACCCTTCCAGCTCTCTTCTTCATTTATGATATCCATTTTTTATCCCGTTCCCTTTTCAGATGAGGCTCCCAGGGGATTTCTAATCCCATAACTGGCTGTGTTCTCAGCCAGATCCTTAGCTGTGTTAGCAATGCCTAGGAGTTGTGTTAACCAGTCTAGATGAACAAGTGTACCAACTTCCTTAGGCCTTTCAACTTAGCACGAGAAACTCCTGTAAGAAACGAAAAATTCTAGCCCACTCCTGAGCTGAGTAAGAAGCCCAGTGCTGATGGGAAATACTTCTGCAGCAGAATCAGAAATCTCTCTATTAAATGGACAGTATAGAAATAATAAGAAATATTTCTAAAATCTCAAAGCTTGTCAGATAAAATACATTACCTGATTTCTCCCATATTTTGAAAACAAGAGAGACAAGGCAGACTGTTTCTCTTGAAATCTGTAAAGATTCTTAGTATATTTTGTAATTGATTGCTTTATTCTTGATTGTTCTAATGAATGACACATGAAACTTGCTGTGTTACTGTGGCTGGAATTTCTTCATCACTCATGCATGTAACTTCTGGGAGTGGTGCACATGTACAGGACCATACGATGAGAGACAGCCTGTGCAGGGGACAGAGCCCGTGTGACTGTGCGTGCAGATGTGGCACAGCAGCAGACAGTTAAAGGCCCTTCTGGGCTCATCTACCCACAAGTCTCATTAGAGAGAAGCTATTAGTCACTGGCCAAGTGTGCATCTTGGTTGGTTATTTATATAGAAAGCCCAGGTCATTTATGTATGCAGGCATATACCAGCTCTCTTCACTGGAGTGCTTTTGGTCCCCATCCCCACTCCCTTCTAAGCAGGCATCTTGGTTGTTGACTGCAATACCAGTCTGTTGAAATATTCATTCCCAAAGATGTATATTGATTGTTTTATAACAAAAAGCCAAGAAAGGGGGTCTGTGCTCGTTTGCCTCCTGCAGGAGTTTGCAGCCATAGGTTGGCCTGTGCTCCCCACCCCTTGGCTGCTGCTGCGAATCGCAGTGAACGCTGGGGCAGTTTATATAATGGTAGGGCTTGCCCATAGCCCTGCAGAGAAGGATGAGAAGAGAGCACTGCTGTTTGTCTGCAGCTCTGCAATCAAGAAAAGCTGTATTTCTTGTTTGATTTCATAACTTCAATTCAGTCACCACTCCTAAGGGAGGTGTCGCTCTGAGTTGCTGCTCTCCTGTTATAAGTTGAAACCTGTACTGTGGCATAGGCTCTGTTTAACAACAGGAGGATTTGCTACTTTCTGATCTCTGTACAGTTAATTTTTTTTTAAGTCAGGTTGTTTTTGTTTTGCACTAACCCAATCACCATATTTTGTGTTTGTGTGTGAATAAAGCTACATAAGTTAAGGATGTAATTTTTGGCAGTAATTTTATGGGCTATAGTGTTTGGTATGGAGCAGGAGATTGGAAATATCAGACTATTGTTTATGTGATGGTTTGGTTTGGGAGAGTAAACAGAAGGCCTTAATATCTTGAATGCAGTCTCCTTGAATAGAGCAATCTATCCCAAGCCATTATGAGTACAGTATGTAAATAGCCATTACTACTTTATTTTATGTACACTGCTTTAGAAACGTTCTTTCTGCTGTGCCATACCAGTGGCTAACTTGTGTTTGTTCCTCACTTTTGCACCCACATTTACATGATGCATTGTGCTGTATCAGTTAAACTCTTCACAAGCACATGCCACCCAAGTCAGAGCAGGTTACTGTTTTCTGTGCTATGCCAAAACTGAGTATCCCTAATTAATGACTCTTATCCATAAGATAAAGAAGAGTTGTGAACACCAAGAGATGCAGTTTTTTATACTTCACTTGCTTGTATATAAATTTCTTACTTAAGAACTGTTAGGTTTTTTTTATATTTTTGGGTTTTTTAACAAAAAACCCCAAGATTGCCGTGTGGTATGACACAGCAAGACAGCTGATTTATTCAGTACAATGAAGATGCTTGAACTTACCTATGTGACATAAATACTGTTCCTTTTTGGTAATGTAAACTTTGAGATGGAGGATGCAAAGGGTGTGTTCTAATTTCATTTTTCTCCTGAGTGATGTCCTGCCTCACTTAGAACAGTTCTGGGTAGGTCTGAGATGAAGTCAGTTTTCTATGTATATTTGTTTGTCTTTGGCTCTTGTATCACATTTGCCTTTTGTTCTACCTTTTAGACTTTTTTGGCAAATGGAAAACTGACATCTATGGAGTCTGCAGCACCAAACGTTATGTAGGCTGATGAGGTTCATGACCAAGCGAATGTTAACTCAGGGGCAGGGCAATCTTTATCTTCTTTTTAATATAATTTGGAATTACATCACTATACTATGTCTGCATGCATTAAATTTATCTTGGAGATGTTATTTGGTAGAGCGTACTCCAAGAGTACAGGTACAGGCCTGGTGTAGGTCTGACTTCTAAACCTGTCCTCTGATCTCTTTCCTTGGTCTTCTGCTTTTGGCAGTGTCTTAGTGCTCCATGCCAAGGCAGGTTTCCTCAGTTCATTCTTCAAGTTGGTTACAGGCATCAGGGATGCTCACAGTTGCCAAACGTAGTAGAATGCATTTATGAAGTTTTGGCAGGGACTCCTACCTTATGGAGGATAAAAGAAAAGCAAGCTGTGATAAAATTTTATTGCCATGCCTTCTTATAGAGGAGGGTGCTTTTAAAGAATTAACCTATTTTTTAGAAGGCTTAGAGGAATGGATTTGTTGTTAAACAGTGCTGCTTCTTAAAGCACAGTGTTCATGTTGAATGTGGTTAGCCAGGCCCATGAGCCTCATGCAGAACAAATGCACAGGCTCTGCACTTCCCTGGGTTCCTCCTCCTAAATGCCCCTGGGAAGCTTTTGGAGGCCTTTGAGAGCTACTTGGATAACTACTAAGTCCAGCCACTTAGTTTCAGAATCAGGCAGGACAGCTTATGAGGAAGGAAGGAAGGAAGGAAGGAAGGAAGGAAGGAAGGAAGGAAGGAAGGAGCGAGCTGCAGTAATGGTCAATATTTCTATTCTCCCACTCCCAGGGCAGTAGGAATCCATGTGCTGAACTGTGACAGGATGGACAAAAAATGCCAAGCCAACTGCTTGTGACCTGGTTAATGGTGTGTGGCAGCTTTTAGAAAGAGCAGAGGCTCTAGTTGCTGCCAGGGAAGGAAAGTTCATAGAGTCTTATAGGAGAATGCTATTTTCTGTCCTGACTTAATGCATTGTGTAGTTTTTAGTATCTCTGGTAATGTGACAATGCAGCAGGCTTCAATGGAGGCTTTTAAATTTATTCTTGATTTTTTTTTTTTTTGCAAGTGGCTGGCTGCTGATTGCAAGAAATTGCAACAGTAATTGGTGTGAGTAACTCTCCGCATGGCTGAGAGCGAGTCGGTATTATGCACGCAGATCTTTTATCTGTCTTGCTGCTTGGGAGTTTCTCCGAAATCTCAAAAGCTTATAACTCATGAAGGGGAAGCAGGCAGCTTTACAGCATGGTCTATTTTCATGGAGGCACAACACTCTGAGCTGTTGGCTGCTGTTTGTTAAACCTCTTCCACTGCCCTGTAGGAGCCGTCAGTGTTACCAATGCTGCACTCCTACAATGAAGTAGTAAAATTTTGAAATCAATAATGCATGACTTGGCTTCTAATAATGCAACACAAACAAACTATTTGTTAAACAGCTGGCTTCTGGCTCTAAATGTATAATCGGAGTTAATTGAATCCTTGCTATTTTATTTAATCGTTAATAACTACCTAATAAACTCTAGAGGTGATTAGCAGCAACAGTAACTGCATTTGTCATCTCTTACATCTGAGAAGATCAAGGTCTGTTTTCCAAACATGAATCCAGGCTTGTGTCAGGCCAACTACATAACAGTGAAGTTCAGGTCAGTGTATGACAAGTAAATATCTCACCTATGCCAGACCAGCTGCTAATTCTTCTGTCTTAAATGTGCCTTCATTTTCTCTTTAAAAAGTTCATTGTCTTTCATGAATCCCCTGCCTAAGAACAATCTTAATAACAGAGGTGTAAGCATGAAGTACTACAAGTGTACTTAATACCATGTCTTAATATTAAATTTAAAAGGCCATTTTTCTTAATAGTAAACTGGGAAACAGTTTGGAGAGCCAATACCACAAAGAAATTTCGAGTTCACACCAACATGAACAGGAATGTTGGACTTCTGCGGATCTTCCCAGGAATCACCGCTGCTGCTGTAAGTGTCAGCACTTCATTTTGGAAATAGGTGAAGTGATGCTCAAATACTTGTAGGAAAGCTGCATTGTTTGGAGCACTGGTTGGGGTTTGGAGGGAAGTGAAAGGATCTGTCTTCTTCTGATAAGCATTTTTTTGGAAATATTAGGGCATTCAAAAAGACTATTTTCATATGCCATAAATGATAAAAGCTTTCAAATATCTTTTGTATAAACTGCCTGGGCTCTGGAACTTAAAATTAATTTCTTATCAGGACTCATAAATAGGTCAAGTGTGGTTTTCTAGACAGGTGCAAGCTACAGTGATTAGGGAAATATTATCCTTGTGCATATTGAGGCATATTAATAGATACCTTGTCAAAGAGTAGACAATATGGTGGGTGGAGTGTGATTATTTCTACAACTCGTGTTTCTTTTTCAAGGTTCATTTTGTCTCACACTGATGGTTCACATGACCCTCAGCATTCATACAGAGCTGAAAATGAAAAGTGGGATTTTGCTGCTGAAAATGAGAAGTGGGATTTTTTTGTCTTTCAAAATTATTTTGCAGACTGTGATTTTAAATAAATTAGTCTTTAAGTTTTTGTCTGATATTAGTTCCATTAAATTGACAGGTCTTTTGTGGCTCTTACCTATTAAAATTGAATCCAGCAGTTTAAGCAGCACACCCCAATTATATCACTATTCTTTTGAGGTGAATATGAACAGATGGAAAGACAGAGGGGTGGTATATTTGCAATAAAACTCCAACTGCATAGTTAGCCTCATGGGGGTTTACAGTGTATTGCATTTAGCATATGTGATCAGCAAGGAAACATCTAGGTTGTTGAAAATGTATCTTTCTAGGAAGAGAACTTTCCTAGGCATTCTCTTACAGCATTCTCTTACAGTGAGGCACAATATCTATTTCAATATCAACTGGCCCAGAATATATAAGTGTCTCTGAGTTAAATCAGTTTGGTTTGGGATTAAAAACCTTCATGCTTAATTAGAATGTTCTTTCCTAAAAGGTGAAACACTCTGTCTCTTAGGCAGACATTGGTTAACAAAACTCTTTGCTAAAGCAAAAAAATCTGGGCAGCAGTGTGGAGTTCTAACCTCAGTTAAAAATTCAACATTTATTTCATAGATGTAACTGTACCTTTTTGTTGCACCAAACAGTGGTGCAACAGTACAGCCTGTTAATGGCACTTGAACAATAGCATCCTTTTTCACATCAGCTAATGACTGTACAAAACAGTTTATTTTAAAATCTAACCCTCTAGAAATTTTAAAGGAAGGCAGAGAGGGAAAGTCTCATTTTTTTAAAGCTTATTCTACAGTCTCACTTATTGCAAAAGGGAAGCAGAGAAGGGTGTAAGAAGACTTTAAGGAATGAGAGCCTGGATGGAAGACTATAGCAGGAATAGACCACTTTTAAAAATGCTGTGTCATACGTGAAAATTTTAAGGATGATTTAAACACACCTTTTGTCTCTGTTCCCTGTCTTTATTTTTAACCAGGTAAAAGCATTTCTTCAGCCTCCAATTGAGGGCATAGTACTTGAAACTTATGGAAGTGGCAATGCCCCAGACAAGAGAGAAGATTTGCTGGAAGAACTGAGGAAAGCAGCTGAACGCAAGGTGGTGATTCTGAACTGCACCCAGTGCTTACGTGGGGCTGTTAAAACAGTCTATGCAACTGGGCAGGTGAGGAGTGTGCAACCACTTCATTCCCCATGCTGTGTAAAAGGAACATCCTACTGATACAACTTGCTTTAAACTTCCAGTAGTCCCAGCATACAAAAGCAGGTTTATTAACTGTAAAGTTGTTGCTCATAAAATAACTACATCTGAAAAATCTTAAACTGGAAGCATTTAAACATATATCTACAAACAAGATCCTGTTACTCCTGGTCTGAATGGTCAAAACAGGCAGCTCAAATCCCACATTAGTGATTGCTCACTCCTGTCATGTGCAGCACTCCAGGATACTTTGCATTAGATCCATAGAATCTCTCTCAGAAGAATTCCACTGAGCTAAAAGCTAGCTCAGGGGTCAGATGATCAAATAAAGTAGTATTTGATAGGATAACAGTTGCTTAGCTACAATGTAGGAGCATGAAGAAAGCCTGTAGATGCAAGCAATATTCCAAATCCCAGTTCTTTATTTGACTGGAAGTACAACTGAATTCAGGGCAAGATTGGAGAACAGTATCTAAGGAATTGTCTGTATTGAAGAATG
>VZTT01051150.1:12580-29648 GCA_013400855.1 Buphagus erythrorhynchus
CGGGGCCGGGCCCGGCCGCCCCTCGCCCCTGCGCGGGCCCCGGCGGGAATGCGGGAGACGGGCGTCAGCCTTTGTCAGGCGCTTTTTATGGGAGACAAAAAGAAAAAAAGCAGCCGTATGGCTTTTTTTTCCCCCAAGTGTCGGATGTTCCCTGCGTGTGCAGTGAAACCGGGTGTGTGATCACAGGCTGTGCCTGTCTACTGGTTACACGTAAGAGCTCTCAAACAGTCGAAAGTTCTGAAGGGGAATTCATAAAGCACACAAAGAAATAATGGTTATATTTAACAGTTCACCCTGTTCTCTGATTCAGTAATGATTATGAACTCACTTAAATCAATGTAGTTCCTCTAAGGAGTGTTAAAAGAACACATTTTTCCCCATTCCTGCATTATTAGCAGTGGCTGCTCCGACAGATTAATTTCAGGCTATTGTGTCGTTCAGTGACAAGGCTCATTTTGTTTTCCAAGTGCTGCTTTTATTGTTAGGCTGTGCTGTAACCTCTTCTACACCTTCGTAACTTTTCGGTGAAGCTGCAAGTCAGATGCATCAGGAGAATTTCTTGCAGCCAGTAAAACCTTGTGCTAGAGTATTATTAAAATTCAACAATAACCTCTTTAAGGAGAAAAAGGAAGATATTACTGCTGACAACCAAAAGGGTTTGAAAACTCAGGTACTGCTTATCTAGCTGCTATCTAAGAAAGCTGAGTCAGCAAGGGCATAAAACGAAAGATTTTGCTCCGTCAGAGGGGACAAAAAAGCAGGGGAAGCAAGGTCTAGTTTGACCTGAGCCGTAGAAAAGCACTCAGCACCATGAAGAACCTAAAGCAGGGAGCTGCACAGGACTGTTTTGTGTAGCACCATATAGGTTAGCATGGCCTTTAAGTCGCCAAATGAATGGATTAAAGTCTACATGCCTTCAGCTCACCAACATCCTCAAACAGTAAAAACTAAATTCTTCTGGGATTTGGGCTCAGGCTGACCTGGCACAGAGAATTATACAGTTCAGCTGAAGGCCATCAGACAGTGCAAATATACTAAGGCCAGTTCTAGAGCTTCTCTACACAAAACTCAGTGGGATAACCACACAAGACCCTGGCTTAGGACTCTGACCCAGCTGTTGGGAATCTAAAAAGGGAGCACAACTAAAAGAATGATGCTCAACTTGGTATAACATTGAGAGTGAGCAGGGGACAACATGCTTTGCTACTCCCCTGCTTGTTTAGCTTCAGCAACAGTGTTCTGTTAGATGGCAATGAGAGAAGTTCTTACTTATTATAAATGCTTACTTTTTATGCTTTGGAAGATCTCAAGCATAGAAGTCTGCAACTGGAAAACATACCAGTTCTCAAATTAACTGGTGTGACAGGGTAGCTGGACTCGGTGTTGGCATCACACTAGGTCACAGAATAAAACTGCATTTCCATCTTCTTGGAGCTCCCATCTTCTGTGTAAGACACAGGGAGTCAACAGAAAGTGTCCTTGGAATTTTTCCCCCCAAGCTCCAGGAAAAGAGGTCATTCCAGGGGACATGGCTAGTGTTTCCTTATGTCCTGGTAATGCTTGGTTGTCCTGGTAATGCTAGAAAAGCTTCTCTATTTAGTGATTGGCACAGCTTACAGCAGCCTTCAACCTGCTATAACATGCTCTGAAGTGAAGACAGCTGCAGGCAACACTTACTTCTTTTGAACTATGCTCCAGTCTGATGTACCCATGCTGCCCCTCAGCAAACTATC
Organism: Buphagus erythrorhynchus; assembly: GCA_013400855.1. Classification (NCBI taxonomy): domain Eukaryota; kingdom Metazoa; phylum Chordata; class Aves; order Passeriformes; family Sturnidae; genus Buphagus; species Buphagus erythrorhynchus. The sequence goes on from VZTT01051150.1 coordinate 14,314, forward strand.
ACAATTGCAGGCAGAGAAGGGAGGGCCTTTCCTGCAAGCTACAGCCTCCAGTTGTGAAGCTCTCTTACTTCCTTGTGAGTGGGGCTGGTGAAAGCCTGCAGAGTTGGCTTCACCTGGGTATGTGAGCAAGACTCAGCAGGACTTGTTCACAAAAGTTGACACCAGACCAAGCCCTTCAGATGCACATTCCTAAGCCCACTCCTCCCCTTTAGGGTATTTTATGCCAGCCACTCCCAGGTTTCCCCCTCACCTTAATTACCTTTTTGTAGGGATCAGCTCTGTGTGTGTGTGCATGCTAATGCTAGCAAGGGCTGTCAGTGTAGCTTTGCAGCCCAATCTCTTCTATGATCCCATAGCTTCAGGCTGTAGCTTTTTTTTTTTCCCAGTGCTTAAATGCAACACGTGAATATTAGGCAAGGGCAAAAATTTGCTTTTTCTTGCACACGAAACAAGGAAATGTATTCTGCCTCACCACAGCTGCCCTGCCGCAACCACAGCTGCACTGCCAAACCAGATGCACTTGCTGGCCTCTGCCCCTTCCCTCATTGCTGTTCCTCCTCTAGAGTCTCTAGACACCAGTCCCAGAGTGGGGACTGCAGAGTCTCTCTCTCTTGAGGTGGATAGAAGAACCCTTGGTAAGTGAGCTGCAGCCACATGCAGAGCACTAGAGATGAGAGCTGGCATGATCCCCGGGGAGTATTGAACCAAATGATGTTACAAGGCAATCTGAGGAAACACCTCCTTGCAAGTACAGTAATATGCTGGAGTTAATGGTCCTTGCCTTGCAGTCCTTGTAAAGTCCCAGTGGAAACTGGCTGGTAAGAGGGGCTAGGAGAGCAGAGACACAAATTGCTAGCTCCGGCATGATTCAGAAGTATCTGTCCACATTATTGATGTGAGTCAGAGCCTAGAAAGATCTTTGTGATCTTTGAAGATAACCCAAAGGATTCCAACCCTTGAGAAATCATTTCAGACATTAAATTGGTCTTGTCTCCAGATCTGAGCTAATTTATGGCGAATGCAGAATTCCCTGGATGAAAGTTAAACAGAGTGGCTGCACTTACCTTGCCATTGGCTTTCTTGTTGGTTGGTTTGGTTTAGTTTTGGGTTTGGGTTTTTTAAATGCTTTTGTGATGGGTTTTTGGTATCTTTTTGTGTTTCAAAAGGATTGAAAAGAAGTGGAAACGCTAACGGGTATTTTGGCTTGTTCTGCTGTGTAGAGGGTTTCTGTGCCAGTTACCTAGGAAACTGCTGTAGGATTGAATTTGGATGGATGTGTTGTCAACTGCAAGTGAGTACAGTGGCTTTTCAAGAGGTGGGGAAGAGTGTAAAATGCAGAGAAAATATAAATGCCTGTAATATGATTTCTGGGTATGACAGTGGTCCTATCTTTTTGATTGGCATTTTGTAGGCACCCTGACAGCTGCACAGAGGGATTGCAGATGGACTGCATGGCCATGCCTTGGCACCTGGGCTTGAATGCCCTCATGTTTGTAAGCTGGGTTAGCATTCATCTAAATGTCAAACCATGACTGCAAAAAAAAAAACTAAGGTTGCTATTAAGCATTTTGCCCATTTTATTACAACAGAGTTATGACGATCAAAGGAAATTACAGCCTTTCTAGACATTTGGACTGCAGCACTGCACAACCATTTGAAAAAAAAATAGATATAAAAAGAACAATAAAGACATTTGATGATTGAGATACATCTAAAGGCTTATGCAATGAACAAATATGTGACTGCAGAACTTTTCCTGGAAATCATCGATAATAAGCCTTTTTTTAATACAGCAGCAAAACTATGGAAAAGCAAATAAGTGCTTCATTCTGGGAGAATTCTACTGATGTTTGTCAGTTCTGCCATGATGGCTAAATCTGCAAGTGGTTACTTATCTCACAAGAGCCACAACTTAGAATGGTCCATGGCTGAAAATAAATAAGCAGAACAGTGGGGATTACTTAGTTAGAAGAGAACTCCCACAATTTCTCCTGTTCCCTCCCTCATTCTGAAACATACACAGGATTAACATTTGGGCTTACACTGAACACCGATTTCCTTGTATTTCTCCTACAAAGTGCACTTCAAATGGCAAATGCAAACTCCTAGTAGTTTATTCATGTTATGACAGGTGTCACCAGTTGGCACAGCTACATGAAATCTTCAAAGGTTTGGTTTCTTCCCCCGCCCCCAAGCAGGTGAGCAAGTTTCCAGCCTTGAAAAGACAGGTTGTGCTGCTTGTTTTGGGTTAGGCAAGTGCCCAAGTAAGAAGAATCACTGCCCTTATTCCTCTGGCTAAAGCTCTGAGGCAGAACCTGCTTCAGAGCCACTTTCTAAGGCCAGCTTGTCCCTGCTCCCTGCAGCTGTGCAGTCACCAGTGTGTTTACATCCCCTGCACTTCTCTCTGCAGGTGCTTCTCTCCTCCCAGGGGTCTAAAAGGAATGCTGACCTTACCAGTTCTAACTTCTGGTGTGACTCTCAGGTTCTGAGTGAGTGCTGCCCAGGCTCTACTTTCAGGGCAGGATCAGTCCTTTGGAGCTGAGGGTCTTATGATGGTCCCACCAGATGTTTGATCAGCTTGTATTGCACTGGCACATGTACATGACTAAGACAGAGCACCTTGTGGGCATACCTGGACTCTACCCCTGCCTGCATTGCTTACCAGGAGGCCATTCTGCCTGGGCCCAGCTGCTGCTGCTGCTTCTGCTGCATGGGGGGGGATAGACACCAGAGTCAAAAAGAAGCTGTGGTATCTCCAATGTCTTATATGCTGCTTGTAAGAATATAGACACCCCTGATCACTATTTCTTCAACAATATCTTCAACAATATTTACATTAAAGATTATCCAAAACCTATAAAACTGCATGCTGATGGGCCTGGAGGTGGCTCCAGTTCACTCTGTTGCATCCAAGCTTTCCCTCTGGCCTCTGTCTTTGGAGATGGGCTGAAGTGACCTCCAGAGCTGGACTCCCTTTCTCCCTGCTCAAGCAGATGTGCACACAAACCTAGGCAGACTCGTCTATTTCAGACCCATCTGTAACCTGCGTAATGAATAATGTACAATGAATTTGTGGTCTACATGTTTATTAAATGACTCAGTATTTCCAGTGGAGATTTTGTGCTCATGTTTTACTCACATCTCAAAACCCACTCACTCTTTTATTATCCCCAACAGCGGTAGGTGATAATAAATTATACAACTGCAGATGACGGTAACTATATCAACAAACAAATTGTATCAATTTTCAGTGTGAGTTTCAAGCTTCATTTACTGGTTGTGCAAACTCTGAAAAAGGAATTTGGGAACGCTGCTGCTGTTATTAAATGTTCTAACTGGGCTGTAATCCAAATCTTCCATAAGGCATCTCTAAAGAAGACTTTTGCGTACTGTGTACCACTGCTTTTACATATGAGATTAGGGATTTATATACATAAGAACAGAGAGAGAAATGTAACTAACAGAACAGTGACAGCTCTGTTTGTTACTCCGTGGAAAGGCTGAAAGACAAAAGGCCACAGTGGTGGATTTGAGAGCTAGTCCCCCTCCACTGCATTTGTAGAAACACATTTGTACTTTCCGAAAAACAAAAGCTTGTAGGAAAGCGTCAATCAATCAACAGTGCAGCTACATTCTGTGTATTGAAGCAAGCTCACATGCTCTCTAAATTACTCTGGATCCTATTTTAAGCTTAATAAGCTACTCAGTAATTTGTATGGCTGTGGAAAGATGTGAGCTTATGCTGCAGCAGCCGTTTTGAAACAGCTAACAGACCTGTGGCGAGGGATTGACTTTTTGGGAAAATAGTTGTAGTGGTATTTGGAAAGATACTGTATCCTGTTCAAAAGGAATAGAGACTGTTTGTTGAGAAACTCAACAAACATTATCTATGTATAATGGGACACTTCAATCACAGGAAAGAATGCTTGGTCAAATGTGAGTGCGACTCACCATGGCACATGGTGTATTCTTGTTTCAATTAAAAACTTTCCATTTACAGTTGTCTATACTCTTAGGCTATGTGGGAAAATAGGCCTGGATCTCTGTTGCTTACCTGAGTGATCCTTACCACCTAGGTGCTGGATGGAGCATTACAGGTGAGACAGTGAATATCACTGAGACTTTCAGTGAGAGGGGACCATCCTGCAGGCTCTGAATTTCTCCACATAATGATCCTGATCCCTCTGGATCTGGGACAGGCTGAAGCGACTCAGAGCTGACTAAGCTGCTGCGTGACTAAGTCTCCTGGACCTCACCAAACTCAATAACTAATACTTTTAACTGAGCTGCTGATCACCGTCCTGACATGCCAGCTGGGTTTTGTGTATTTCATTGCCCATAAATATGGTTAGGGTTGTCATGAACCTTTTCAGTCTGCTCCTTTTGCAGTTGTTCCCAGGGGTTGAGAAGGAGCCCTCTGCCAGTGGAGCTGAGGAGGTTTCAGCTCAGAAAACTTGGAAAAGGGCCCTCAGAGAGACTGAATTTAATCCCCTCCCTTTCATTGCTATTGGGACCTGGCGAAAGTACATATTTGCAATTAAGGTTGGCTGTTAAAGTGTTCTTGGAGCTTGACACCATTAACTTTGACACCGAGAACTTGAGGCCAGACCTTAGAGCATTTCCTCCTGCAACATGACCAATGTTTGCATGAATAAGTAAGACCAGTTACAGATATAAGTCAGTTCTTGTTAATCTGATGTTTCTTATCCATGTCCTATACATTCCTCTCCATGTTTTTAAAGCAGCTATCACTGCCCACTGCACTGGCAGTGCCCAGTAATTGCTCCCCCAGCCAACCCTCCTGCCTTAGACCGATTCTGTGTTCCCCTTGCTTCCTAAAGTCTTCCAGCTGAGGAGCAGAGCTCTTGTTACTGCCTGTCCCCCTCTCCAGCAAGAGCAGTCTCAGAGGAGATTGCTTTGTGATTAACATACATGTCCTTGAACTGGGGGAGGGAGAATGGGGTACTTACAGCCAAGCCTGGACTGATTTACTTTTTGTCCTTATATCTGATTCTCTTATGGTATGAAACTTCAGAAGTTCACATTTAAGTGAACTACCCTACATTTGAGTAAACTACCCTACGTTGTATTAAAAAATATAAAGATGATTGTTTTGAATAGCGTGATATGTTCACCTTAATTTCATAACAATATCTCCTCTGGGAACTAAATACATAAACAAGAGGAGCTGTTACAGTTACAGATGTAATTTTAAATAAGCATTTTTTGCCACTCTGGGCTTTTGGTCATACCTTGCCTTCAGTTTATATGTCCTTTATATGAGATCTTTTTTATTTCTGACAGACTCCTCATTTGATCTGTCTCTTCTTCAGATTTTGGATGCAAGAGAAGTGCTCAGAGGTATGGAAAAGTTACTGTTCCCTATTACAATAATGATATGTAAATATATGTAACATCCTCAGCCTCTTCTGTAAACAGAGCTGGGCATGTTGCCCTTACCTTCCAAGGCTGCTGTTACTAAAACATCTCACACAAATGTACACTCAGTTTGCACGGAAATGGCCTTCCTTGTTTGCTTTTGGGTGGAAAAGGAGCAGATTAGTGTAAAGTACATAAAACCTGGTGAGACCACAACACCAAAACAAGCTGACAAAATAATTGAGAGAGCATCTTTGGAAGTATGCCTTTACTAGTATAGGAAAAAAAGTATCTTCTTAATCTAGGTTCACTAAACTGTTTTCAAAGAGTACTGAACAGCAGGTTGTTCAATTTTAACTTGGGTCAGCAGCTCAATTTCAAATGTTGTGAACCTGATAATTTAGCCTGGGCAAGTACACTCAGTGCTCTGAGGAGGCAGGGGAGGTTCTCCAGGAGGGAATCGTGGTGATAGGCTGCAATATGCGCCCGTGGGGTCCCAGTGAAGCAAAGCACTGCAAATGCCTTCCAGCTGGATCTGTGGCCACGCTGCCCCACCCTGCTGGGACAGGCTGGGAGCAGAGGTCAAACATCCCCTTGCACAGGTAACAGGCAGGGTGAGTGGCTCTGGGGAGCCACGCTCCCGTCTTGAAGTCAGCTAGCAAAGAGCAAAGCAGCCCATGACCCAGACTGGGCTGATGTGTTACACCCACAGCTAGGCTAGGAGGCTAAACCACTATAAACTCTCTACTACAACACTGAAGGCAACAAGCTTTGGCATGTCAATCCCTGTGGTGGGTACTGCTGTGAAACCTCACAGGATACACCCCACCTGAGATGAGAAGGACATCTCGTAGGGTTCAGAAATGCTCAATGTCACTCTTCCTGGAGAAGTGGTAACATCCCCATTAGGTAATGGGGAAGTGCTTTTGGGAACTTCACCCTAAACTCTCTTGGAGTCCAGTTTGTATTTGAACAGTATTTCCTCACTTACTTATTTGTCAGCTTTAAGCTGCAAATATGGAATTTTAAGTGGTTCAGATATGGAGCCAAGAAAATAATCTTTCTTTGGAGTAAATTTAGGGTATTCATTAACTCCATTTACTTAAATAACAGCTGTTTTTTAGTCAACTGATTCTATTTATCAACCTCTGTCTGAATTATTAAGAAATTAGGAATGAAATCATTTATGAATTAATTCTTACTTAATCCCTGTCTGTTTGGTCAAGCTCTGAGCAGGCAGGTTGGTAAAACCTCTGTCAAACTGACCTGTGATATATTCACCTGTGCCTGCTCTACAACAAAAGCACTCAGATCCCTCTTAAAATAAAAGGGGTTAAAAAGATAATAGACTTCAAAATCAAGAGAGTGAAGATGTACTGTACTGTACTGCCAGCAAGGACTAAACGATGGCCATGCCACAACAATATGCTTTAATCTTAACATACAAGGTCAAAATTGGAACATTAGCCCCACCGCTGTACATCTTTTACTAGGAAAGTTTCCATTTCCTTCTTGACAAGTACAAATGTCTGTAACTGGCACTGTGAGTATGTGCCTTTTTTCAAGCCAACACTGTTTGTAAAATTGCTTTAAAAAAACTAAACCAGGAGTTAACCCCTTATTAACTCGAATTGGCGGAATCTTGATTCAATTAACTTCTTTATCACATTACTTTCTCCAAATTATTTTTATTTTCAGCAACTTACATTTAAGTTGCGTGTTTTCTAACCTCTGTGGCCTATTTTGCATATAGTTTTGCCTAATTGGTACTTCAGTCTGTAAGCAAATAATATTTCTTTTCTTCTACATTCATCCGTCTTCAGGAAAATCTGGTTTTACAGCCGCAGAAAGGTTTTTTGGACTTAAGTACTCTATTTCACTGTAATACGATCGTGTTAATGCCAAGATGTGTCAATTGCCTGAAAATATTGGTGTCTAAAGGGTTTGATTTTCTTTCTTTCCTATAATTAAATACTGTGCAGATGGAGTTAAGGATTTATTTAGAATAACTGAACTTTTTCCTTCATCTTTCTCACTTTTTTTTTCCCATTGTGAAGTTTTATGCCTATTTTGCTTTCCTATTTTTATTAAACTACCTAGGGGCCACAGAAACATTATTAAGTTGTGGGTCATCCACTCAGGAATGTTAGATAAAATTTTCTGTGAACACCACTATAGAGCTGATATTAAATTTAAGTATTTCTTTAAGTATGTGGTAACAGATTTCAAAGTAGTCTGGAATGAAGATAAAATAAATAAAAATACTTTTGTGGAATTTTTTTTCATTAGATGGTTAACTTCAAAGAGGATAATTTCATCAAGTATTTTGATGAAGTAGTTCTTGTTTTCTGAGTAGCAGGATTGTGCACATCCCAGGATGTGCTAAGAGATGGGTTGTCCTAGGAGTGGGGCGTGCTGGTTTTTTTCATGCAAGGCCCAGTAGCTTTGGTAATAGATGACAGTAATCTCAGGGAACTACCAAGGCAAAAGACCTATGGCTCTGACGTTGCTACTGAATGGAAGGAGATTGTTTGTTCAATCTCCAAACTGGCTTATCCTCAAATGTGCCATTTTGTCTTCATAAATTTTGGGAAGAATCTGGAGAACGTTGCCAAGAGCAACCACTACATCTTGAGGAATTGGAAACAAAATACAAGAAGAAAATAGAACAAATATTCCTTAAAGGAGTTTACTGTACTGTATTCAGTGCCTTGTAATTAAGCATATTACAACTACCCTAGTTATCCCTCAGCAGGTAAATGCCCTGGAGCATTAAATGTCAACTAAAGTTAAACTACACACTCAGTGTCCCCTCCAACATCAGTCTGTGCTAACACTGTTAAGGGGTAGGAAGTGTCAACAGAGCACTGCCCACTTTGCTCCTTCTCCTGTACTCCATCAGTGAAGGGAATTTCCTGACATCTGCAATACTCTTCCCAAAGTGATGATGTATTTCCCTTTGATCTCCTTCCCTCTGGGGCCATACAGCTGGCATTGGGTAGGCATGGGTGAGCGGAGGCTCCTGTAATCATGGCTCACTAACATATTCTGCAAAATGCCATCACTTGGGTCAAATGTAGCCTGACACAAAAGGTGGAGATCTGTGATTTGATGTGCAGTCCTGTGTAACTGGTGTAAATTTCACTGAGGACCTGAAAGATTCATCAAACATGGAGGAAAACTCACGTACACATTGACATGTACGTGAGAGAAGGATGAAGGGTCATCCAGAAAAGAATTCAAAAAATTCAACCTGCTACTGTTCTCTGTCCAATCAGCTGACCCCTGTAGCTTTCTGCGTCAGTAAGAGCATTGCAAATGAGAGGTATGTAGCACAGTGCTGTCAAGTATTTTAATGAATTACCTTACTGGGGATGAAAGACTGAGCAATGGCTCCCACCCAGTATTATGACTGGACCCTCCTGATTGTCCTTCCAAATGACAAATGACTGTTTCTCTATTGAGAAATCAATTTATAACTCACTTTCAAACTCTGCTACATTTGAGTTGCTTTGGCTCTATGTTTTGCTCTTCAGGCTCATCCCTATTAAAAAAAATATTCCAGAATTATTTTCCCATACTTGGACAGCTATATGGGCTGACACTTCCAGACTCTCTCCCCAGAGCAAGTTCTCTGAATTCATACAGCTCAAGTGACCTTTCCACTTCACAACAGTGACTAAGATTCCCAGCAGTAATGCAAACTTTGTGATTGGATGCACATCTGTACATGAATACTTATTTATACACAGATCTATACATATGCTACACACACACACACACACACACACACAGAATATGTATGTGTGTATGTATAAAAATACTGCTTGGAATTTCACTTCTCATGTTCCTAAGCTCTGTGTCTATATAAGTTATGGAAATTCTGGCAAAACTCAGAAAGTGACAAGCATATTTTATATTCACACAGCTCATCTGTTGAAGTATGATTTTAAGAGGCCCTAGTTATTTAAACACTTACTGTAAAACGAATGAGTAGATAGGTTTCTGGATTAAGATTTTTGTCAGGTTGTAAATTTTGAGAGATTGGGACTGTTTGCCTGATTTTGTACACAGGCAATAGATTTTGGTCCCTAGGAGCTGTCTCTGAAAGAGTAATTATAACCATTCCAAGAACTGAGAAAATGTTGTGAAAATTGCTGTACTATTTAGTTTCCAGTTTAATTTTGTGAAATTTTCCAGACAGCTCTTCAAATAATAAAAGCAATAGCAAATACCTTTTTAAAAAATAGTAATTCTCCTTTGATAGGCTTCTTTGACAAATTCTTTAAATAAACCATCTGATGTCTCAGGGCAGAGAAAACTATAGGTTCTGTTACAGATTCAATTGTTACTGCTTTTTTTTTTTTAACAGGCTGCTCAGTGGCAAGAAATATTTCAAGACAAAACCCCATCCGATCTAGCCAATACAATCTTCATCAAATTGTTGATAACATTTGATAAAACTCTCTTTTCTCTTGGGTGAATGAGTAGCTCTAAGGGGCCTTTCAGCATTTGCCTCTGGTTAGATAAACATTTGGGATGCTGTTCAGATCAAGACTGGCAAACCTGAACTTGAATGTCTTTAAATCTGAAGGTCTTTGAGCTCTGAGCTTAACAGAGAAGGCAGGTCAATGGAGCCAGTAGAGCCTAAAGCTCACCAGCCATGGGAAATGAAATTCAGATGCCTAGGGTGTTGGAGTCACTAGAGGTACCAGAGACACCCAAGAGCTTCACAAGACTGGCAGATCTGATGTGGGATGCATGAGAGACCATGTGGCATATCCCATTGTGCTTAGAACAACATAACTTAACTGAAGCCCAGCTGTACACCATGAACCAAGACATGCTCCACTGCTCTGCTGGTTAAGAGCTTTATTCTGTTGCCTGTACCTATAATTTCAAAGCATTTGAAGAGCCTTAGGGTTGCCCAGACATTGGTAAGAAGCTGGCAGATACAATCCTTGCCTTTCTGGAAGAGCAGCTGAAACAGCCAGCTCATATTAGGAGGCATTTCAGCTGCCTGTCAGTGACCTGTTGAACTGCTCCCTCGATCTCGCAGCAGTAGTAGGAATTGAGACCCCAGTACATCTATAGAAGCCTTCAGTTATCTAAGTGGCCTCACAGCCCTTTCTGTACCAGTCTGAAATTTTCCAGTAATGTTTATGCAGCTACTTCATTCTTCTACTATTTATCCACCCACTGCCCTGCATTCTCTTTTGTGTATATGTACTTTGGCTTGCATATTTTGCCCGGACATTTTTAGACTTACCCAGCATCTTCTCTGCTGGCTCACATACTCCGTCCATAAACTTTCCTTGCTGCCAACCAGCTTCCCATCAGAAACTTTCCACATGGCTCTCAGGCAAGGCCTGAGGAGCATTCTTCCTGCCATCCCACTTCTCTTCCTTGGGGGGGACCAGAGGCTGGAAAGCAGCAGAGGCAGGAGCTGGAGATACCACCACATTTCCTGGTGGCCATTCTTTGCAGAGCAAAGGACATCAGAACAGCTTCAGTTACAGTCTTTCTGGCAATAATCTCATACAATGTATAAAACGCAATGGTTTGGGTTGTTTCTGGGGAAGACCATAGATACAGTTTCTTGTAAAATATAGTATGTATTGTACTTAAAGAGATCATTAAAACTAAATAATTCTTGGCCTTTCTTTCCCAGGGAATTAAAAAATTACTAAGCTGGTATTACTGGCCAGGCATACCAGGTCAAGCTGGGCTAAAAATTACTTAAGGGACTAAAATATACTTACAAAATTCTATCCCTTTACCTCTACATGTCTATATATTTATTCAAATGTCTGTCACATTGCCATTGAGACAGCAATCAGTAAGTTTGAGCTCTGCAGTTGAATTCCCTGGAGAGATTAATTCTAGCAATAACCCAAAGAGGAAATGGAGACAGCAGATAACTGTGGCCAGAAAGAAAGAAAGAAAGAAAGAAAGAAAGAAAGATAGAAGCAAAGAGTACTGTTTATAGAGTTACAGTGTCCTCTGTGCTTTCAGACTGAGATGAATATGTCACAGCATTATAAACTTGTCTGTAGGCTAAACAGTACTTTCCAAGCAGCACAGCTAAAGAAGAGTGGTACAGTCGAGAAGGACCCCAGCCACTGCACAGCCTTCCCAGAGCAGCCTGCCAAGTCCTCCTTCAGAATATTTACCTTTCACCAGAACAAAAACATTATTAATGTTTCATCTCTGTCTCAGTTTGCTTCTTCATAAATGCCCAGATGATATCTTCACCTGTCCAGACTAACAAATCCAGATTCTGTTCTGAATGTTTTATTAGATTTCTGCCACATATATGTTAATGAGCTCTGAATGTTATATCAAGGTATTTGCTTTTTCCAGAAATAATGTGGTAGTGGTTCTACCCTATTTGACTTTCAGTCAGGCCATAGTCTTCTCAGATTCCAATTTAAAATTACCATTCTGGTGTTAAAGGTTTCCCAGGGACTTGTCAACTCCACAGCAGCTTCCAAACAATGGTATCTATTCTATTTATTCTTACCAAGTGTGCAGATATCAGCATTGAAAAAAAAATTTAAAAAATAAATTAAAAGCATAGTGAGAACAAACTGTGGGCCCAAGGAATGACATTTACAGCAATCATGATGAATTCAACAGGCTCATTGCTTTAATTACCATATGAGACATCTTATTTCTTTTGATTGTCACGGTGCTGTGGCAACCTCTGAGCAGGATATAAAACCAAGATTTTTTTTAAATGAGAGCCTAATGCATTCAACACAATTGAAGATACTTAGAAGCATACGTCACCCTAAGTTTCTGAACTTGGGGTGTATTTTCACAGTAGTTGCTTCAGGTTTTGGACAGGTAAATAAAGTCACGTTAATTTTCTGGTTGCTATGGGAGGTCTATTGCTGCTCTCTATCTCAGTTCATGTAAAGGTAGCTCATGTGCTGCTAGAATAAATTGAAGCCACTCCTGCAGCAGCATGGAGATGTGCCCTTCCAGACAAACAGAATCCAAGAAGTCCATGCTCTTCATATTGGAATTTTTATTCTACAGCTTCTTTGTAAGATGCTTAAAGCTTTGGCTAAAAAAGTTTCCATTTGCAGTATTCTGGCCCTACAACTTCAGTGATTTTTCGTTTCCTGTTTGTTTTACTGAAGTATTCCTATTATCTGTTTTGCTTGTGACCCTCCATTTCAGTGTGGCTGCTGCATGCAGATTGATGACATAGGACCACAATACAGCTCACAACTCAGGCCCAGATTAGCAGCAATCTGCAGTCAGACTTCAATTAACTGGACGGATCATGTTTCTTGACCGTCTGGTGTTTAAATGAACTGAAAATCAAAACCCTGTTTTTCTTGGTTCTCTTCCAAATTGCACACTACAGTTTGCCTCATTAAAGATTAAAACAGATGTCAGTAAAAGGAGATAAATCTGAATCAAATTTGAGATCCAAATGGTCCTGAATTCATCGTTTGGGCTTTTCCAAAACATAGGAGGAATCATTGGACAACTCAGATCCATGGGCTGAAATTAAGAGGGGCTGTAGGGGCTTAGGAAGACCCTTCCTTCGAGTAGCTCTATAAACTGTCTGTGGGTGGTGAGTTGCAGCTGAGGTGCCTGCTGTAAATCAGCAAAGGTGCCCTACAAGGTGTGGGTAGATATGATCCTGCAGAAATAACTTACCACTTTGGCCTTTGAAGAGATGACCCAGAGTCACCTGGATCCCAGAGCTTAGGTGTTTTTCTCTCCCTGCAGCAGACTGTAAAACAGACAGAATACTGCAGCTGTCTTTTGCAGTTTAGTGTCTGAATTGAAAAGAAGAGAGCGAAAAAGCCAGGCAGAACACAGAGTTTCAATGAAATCATTGCAACTAATCTAATATGTAGTTGTAACAACATCTAGGTGCCTACTCACTGTATGGAATATAGATATAATAATGAGGAAAACTGTTGGGGTTTTGTTTCTTGGGAACATCATTTTGCTTCACTGTGACCTTCTCAGTTAACTTAATAAGCCAAATATCTTTATATGAAAACAGCTTCTTAGTTTCCACACTAGAGAATATACTGCCTTATCACTTACTATAATTTTGATTACAAAACAGTTGTTTTCATAAGCCTCACTTTTCTGTTGCTTGCAGCTATGAGAAATCTTTTTTTTCAGGCTACCACTTCCTCATGCTTCCCAGTTCTTCAGTAATAACACTTTATGCAGGTGAGGGTTATATATTTTAAAGAAGACCTCTTTGATTGTGTTCCAATGGAAGTTTTTCAGATTTTGTCATTGATGTATACACTGTTAGTTGCAGAGGTTGGACATGTAGTTTGTAAATATATAGGCCAATGAAGATGTCTTGTTTGACCTAACATCTCTTTTCCAGTGTAGCCTTTTCTTCTGGTCACACAGTCTTATGGTACCCCTTCAAGGGAGCCAGATGCCTTAGGCACAAGGGTTGCTGGTGGAGCTCAGAGCTCCTGTAGGTTTGTGCCACTTGATGGCTTTCCCTAGGGTGGAAAGGAATACCTTTGGCCATGGAGAGTAAACCTTCTTAAAATAGTCTTGTACATTATCTGTGAGTGTTTATGTCACTTGTATTCTCCACCTTTCATTTTTCTTCCAAAGTTGCAGATCCAAAAGGTGCATTTCCCCTCAGGTCCCTCCAAATCTTGGTCTTCTGCCTCCCTACTGTGCCTACACTCTCTACAGGGGCTGACTGTTCCCACTACTGCACTGTAACTCCCCAGTGGCACCAGGACCCTTTGAAAAAGCCACCAAGATGTAGGCCTGATTTCACTCTGGAGCTTAGCAGCTGACGCTGAGCTTGTGGGAGAGTAGGAGGCACATCAAGCTGAGAAGGCAGCTGACCAGAAAATGTTTGACATTTTGTTTTAGTACAAATGTTCTCTTATTAAGAACATGCTTTGACTAGTAGTTGAGATTTCTCCTCCTTAATATTAATCATGAGGCGAAAAATTTGCACAATTTTCTTAACACGTTTTAAAAAATGCAGTTAGAGCCATCCATGATTTTGTCCTGTACCACAGAGGGCTGTGAGGAGGAAATTTCAGGTGTTACTTAGATGTGCATGCTGCTGAGTGCTTTCATACGGTACTTAAAAAAGAGGTGCTTATAAAGTCCCAGCAAAAGATTGAATGTCCTGTCTTCAGATTCTGTGAAAAGATAATTAGATAATATTGTAGACCTCAGGCTATAGCCACCACTGTCTGCACTGCCTCCAGGCCATCTAACACGGCAATTTCCTCTGACAGTAGCTGATATATCTGATAAATCTGTGGTGCCTTGCCTTTCTCTGGGTGCTGTCACCCTCACCTCACATCAGCCAATGTTTGCATAGGGATGAAATGGGTTTTCCATCCCCATGAATAAAGGCTGTATAGTTGTCTTTTTCTCAAAAATCCAGTTTGCACAATCCTAAATTCTCTCATTTTCCACATTGATGACCACCCCATTCTGAATACTCAGGCTCTCTGAGAGAGAAGGACAAGAAATTCCACTTCTGAATCATAGAATTTTGTTAAAATACATTAACATTAAAACTTGCTATTCTGACAGTTGTATTAAAATGCTATATAGTACTTGAGCTCTCTCTATATTTGGCTTCTGCTTCAATGTACAAGCTGTCCTTTCCCAAAGAACCAGGAGCAAACTTGAGATGAGAGGTAGGAAAGGAAGGTGGGTGCAGTAGTTTTGCAAATTAGAGAGCCACTTGAAGGAGCTTATCAGTTCTCCGATTGAAAGGATACAATGCTTGTTCACAGTTCAAAAGATAAACATAAGGTAAAAAAAAATAAAAGGAACTTTGCATAACAGCAAAGCTCATCGGGGCTCGTGGACTTATGGATGTCAAGTGTTCTCTAACACACTCCTTCTTGATGAAAGGGAGTCTTCCTTCCAATATTCCTTTACCCTGGTCTCCTGTGTCAGATATTCCCAAGGGCTGG
>VZTT01051153.1:379-32709 GCA_013400855.1 Buphagus erythrorhynchus
GGGGAGAACCTTATCTCCCTCTGAGGATGACAGAGCAGTGGGCATCAAGGCAGCACTGGGCTGCATTTAATGTCAATGCATTTCCACCTTGCATTCAAAGCTATGTGAGTAAGCAGTGTGGGGTTTTTTTCACCTTGACCATACCATTTAATTAAGGGAATTATTTTGATTATATAGAGAAAAGCTGTATTCTTCCATTGAAGATTTTTTCCAGCTTCTCAGCATTCTATAGTGCAAATTTCATTGCTACTTCCAGTCTTTTCTCCCCCTTTTAGTAGTTGCTATCATGCAGTGCTTTGATCCCTCAGCATACTTCAGTACTGATTTGTGCTGCTAAAAGACAGTTATATAAAACTTTCTTGGATACTACAAAGGAGAGATCAAAGCTGGAAGAAGAGGGAAGGGAAATTTACTGCAAGCACAGGAAAAGGCTCAGTTCATGATAAATAAAAATCATTAGGAAGATGCTGTGCAGAAAGCAGCAGCTGTAGAAGAAAATGCAGCATAAGATTTAGACCCCAAATCTTAAATCACAAGGCTGGGAAACTCACAATAGCTTTCCAAATAGCCTTCACTGTGGTTTTTGCATGTAGTTCTGCTAAAATTGGAATATGTAATACCTACTGCTTTCTTTCTGTTTCCCTTCTACTTTTATTTTCTTTTTTATTTTAAATGTAATTCAGGCCTGTGAGATAAGATCTATTAATTAAAAAAATCAGTGAAAAATCATAGAATCGTGGAAGTTTGGGTTGAAAGGGAAGACTAGCTCCAAGTCACTTGGCATGGGCAGGGACACCTTTCACTAGACCAGGGTGTTTCAATCCCTATCTAATCTCGCCTTGAATGCTTCCAGGGATGTAACATTTGATTTTCTACATTTGTGTCCAGGTTCTTAAGTACATTTTTAACTGCACACATCAACCTTTACTGCAACCATTCCTGTTTTTCTGTTCTTCCCACAAAAGCCACCTCATATGGCTTTTTGTAAAATAAAGCAGTGTGGACAAACAGTCTTTTCATCATCAAAGTGGGGCAAAGTCACAGAAACAAGACCATACTTGACTGGTGAGCAAAGTAAATCAGTGAAGAAACTATGGAGTTCGTGTTCATCATGCCTACTCCTCCATCAAGGATAACAGGGGTGTGTTATTTCAAAGTAGAACCTGAAATAATAAAATTGCACTAANTCTGTAAACAGATGGAAGTTTGGAAGGTGCTAACTCTAAAAAAATGTAATTTAATTTTACTCTTGAAGACAAGTACTATAAAACCTGATCTTTGGCAAAAATAAAATGTCACATAATACTCTGCCATCTCTGTTTTCAGTTTATAAAGCCAGTAAACATTCTTAAAACATTTTGTTTGCTGAGCCATCTTGATTAAGCAGGATCTAGTTATTACTGAATAACTTGTATCAGTTGGTGTCTAAAAGAAATTAATTCAAATAAGTGTTCCCTGCTTGCATTATTAGTTACAGCTTGGACTTCACAGTGAGATCCCTGTTTCAAATTACATATCACAGAACCCTTGTCTTCAGGAAACTGTAGCAAAGAATACTCTGAGAGTGCGCAGCAAATCTAGTTGCCTTTGGGGAACTAATATGTCAAAGGACAGCTTTGTCTGTTTGCTTCCATCCTGCAGTAAAATGATACTTCTCCTTCAGCCATATTGATAACCACAAGCAAGGAAAAATATGTATGTTGCCAACACATGAGCCACTGAAGCAGATTTATTACCTTGCAATACCTTTTTGTGGTTTGCATTATTTAGAATTTATGGGTTGAAAAGTATGTTAGCTTATTCTTGGCATGCTATGAGAAATATAATCCTAATTTTAATCTACAGGAATATCAATTAGAGATAAAGCATGCAAACCCTGGAAGTAGTGAGAATATTCTAGTTATGTTCATGGAGAAACGTGGTGAGATAGAAACCCAAATAAAATAATGTAGCTGAATGTTTAATGGTAATAATATCAGAACCAGTTAAGATGTTAGAGTATCTGCCAGATATATGCCATTTTAAGGAGTCAAATATTTTTAAAGTAGGTTGAACATCAGTAAGTTGTTAGTATTTTTTCCTCGATTCAAGTCATTAAAAAAGCCAAACAAAGAGGAAGTAAATCTGATTTTACAGAGAAATTTTTAAACATCCCAGAATAAAACTCAACTTTATTTACTGGCAGTTCTAATAACACTGTTTATTGTTAAGACTGACTAGGTTCCTCTCTTTTTTGCTTACTTGTATTCTTTAGCTTTGACTCATATTTTCCATGTTAGTTGATTGTCTCAGGTAAATTTTTAAAAATGCATTTTGACAAAAATGGCTCAAACTTCTAATATGGAGGGAGAAGAAAATTCTGCTATACTCATGGCAAAGACCCCGTAATCTTTTTGCTGAATATCCTAGACACCATTGTTTAATAGGTATACATTCACCTAATACTTGGTAGTAGGGGAATGCTGTCAAATCAGGGTTATTTTTCTTTATTTCTTTCAGCAGAAATTTTGCTCAAATTTAAGCTACAAACTCTTGAAACACCTCACTATTCACAGTGGGAATTTGTTTGCATTTGATAGCTAAATTATATGAAATTTTATCTACCATACGTGCTCCATCCTTTCTCAGTGATTGCATATTGGCCTGATTGCAAGAGCATCCTTCTCTGACAAAATGTGTGAAGTTGCTTCATTGCACAGCTGCATGACATTTCAAAAGGATTTTCTCTGCAAATATTACTGTGGGCAGGGGCAGTTTACTGAGAGATGAGAATCATAGAGTAATGTAAGTTTGAATGGGCAAGTAAGTTCGAAGATTATCTGGTCAACATCTTGCTCAAAGCAAGGCTCACTTCAAAGCTAGATGAGGTTTCTCAGGCTCTTATCCAGTTAAGCTTTGTAGATACCCAGGAATGGAGGCTCCACATCCACCCAGGGCAGTGTTTTACAGTGCTGAACCACCCTCACCGTGAAAAAGTTTTTCCTAATATATAATTAGAATATTCTTCACCCTAAGATATGTCGGATGTCTCTCGTCCTTTCATGGTGTGCTCCAAGAAGAGTCTGGCTCTGTTCCCTTTAAAGCATCCCATTATACTGTTGAAGACAGCAATAAATCCTGCCTTAGCCTTCTCTTTGGAAAACTGAACAAATCCAGTTCCCTCGGCATCTCCTCATATGCCATTTGTTCCAGGTCCCTCCTCATCTTAGTGGCTTTCCCTGGACTTGCTCCAGTTTGTCAAAAGCTGGCTTCAGCTTGGAAGCCCCAAACTGGAAGCAGTTTTGCAACTGCCAAGGGCAGGGGAACCAGCTCTGCTCTCAGCCTCCAGTAGATGTTCATATTAGTACAGCCCAGCCCCTGCTGTATTTCTGCAGGGGTTATTCTATTCCAGGTGCATTACTCTGCGTTTTCCAGTGCTGAAATTCATGAGATTTCTCCAGCCATTGAGGTCTGGGCCATTTCTCCAGCCTGCTGAGGTCCACCTCACTGGGAGCTTTGCTCTGCAGCAAATCTACCACTCTGCATATTCCGTCTCCCAGCTTGATATCTGTCATTACCTTGCTAGGGGTGCAGTTTCTCCCTTCATCTCTATTGTTATTGAAATATTCACCTCAGTATTGATTGCCCACGAATACTATTGCAAGCTTGCCAAATTTCAACTGCTGATAAAAGTCTGTTGAGACTAGCAGTCATTTTCCATCCACCTTACAGTTCATCTGTGCAGCCCATATCGCACTTCACTGGGATTGGGAAAATTGGTCCCTCTTGTGCTTTTAGTGCCTTTGTTCTGTGTTTGACAAAAGTCACATCAGCAAAATGCAATAAAAAACTGAGCTTTCAGTATGGGAAGATGGGCTGAGAAGAAAATAAAGGTGGTCTCAATGAAGAACAGGATGGGGCCAGTGCAGAAATATGATGGGTGGGTCTGGTGAGGTAGAAACTTTGAATCTCTGGTGAGGTGCTGTAGCAGGCTGTAGTGAGCTGTGAGACAGATCATGGAGGAGGAGGGAATGCTCTAGTCGTAGAAAATAGATGATGTATAAGTTCCTGGAAGAGTTTGAGATGGACTGCAAAAGTAAGATGAAGGAGAACCTCCAGAACTGAAAAAGCTGAAGAAGAAACCCCAGAAGAAGTCTGAACTGGAGATAAATAGTAGAATTTAAACATTCTCGGGCAATGTGACTTGGACTGGAAGTAGGCTGTAAACACTGAAACAGGGCAAGTGCATGTTAGCAAAGCATGGAGAAATAAAAAGACTCACAGGGAGAAACAGGGAGTATGGAGCTGGCCCACGTAGAACAATCTTGCTCCCAACAGATATGTGTAAATCTTGCATTTTGTTGCTGTCTGTTACAGATTTAGCCAGCAGGTAATGGATTAGCCCAGCTGTTGGTTTGATCAAAGGCCTAATGTGGCAGATGTTGGTGCTGTACACATGAGCTTCCATCACTCCTGAAACAACTGCCACTCACAAAGACTGATTGGATTTTGATTATTTTAATTGCATAAAGCCTTGGTATTTCTCATATGCATAGAGAAAATAAAGTTATGAGCGAGATCATAACAGCAACATTTCTAAAGCTGAAAAAATTGTGTGCATAGATCTCTCCCTCTCTCAGCATAATGTCCTAACATGTGAAATGAAGACATGGCTGTTTTACCATACAGGACCCCTGTGAACATTTACTGGTGTCTGTGAAGTACCCATCTGTAATAATGAACTGAAAATCATGTGCAAAAAATCAACAGCACTGTTTCCATAGCAGACTTGTAAGAAAGAAGACATGAGGTTACATATGAGTAAGGGTGAAAAGAACTGAAATATTGAGTAGGTTCTCAGTCAGTGAGTATGGATTTGGAAACTAGCAATGGTATTGCTAAATACAGTATCTGAAATGGAACAAAAATTGTTTACAAGCTTGCTAAACACACATACCCAGCATATTTCTCAGAAAGAATGGAGCATCAATATATTTCCACTTCAGTCCTTATAAGGAATTGTATGCTCAGCTACCTTGCATTTATTTATTCTATAGGTAGATAAGGGATGACTGCACAGAATCAAGGAGTTAATTTTCTTTTGCCATGAACTCTTGGATACAACCTTCAGTTCATTGTATTCTTTATTCAAGATGAAGGATTTTGCTGGTTTTATTTTAGGAAAACACTGAAGATCTTACTCTTCAGAGAGAGGGATGCATTTTGGTACAAAAATCAGTACATAAGCGAATATAAAATGCTGTCTGTAAACCCCCCCACCCCCTCTTTTCTTTTTTTTTTCAAAAGCATTTAAGAATGTTACCTAGGACGAAGACTGCGTTTTCAAGAAGATTTAAAATGTTGTATGGCTAGAACAAGCTTTTTAATATTTTTTTAAATGGCAGTTTTAGGTATTAATAGCTTCAAGCTGTTTTCATGTATGACCCATTTCTGACTCATAAATGCCTTATTTCCTCTCTCTCTAATTCACTTTATTGTCAACAAATGTGGATCTGTCTGGAAACGACAAGCAACCTGAAAGCTGCATTGCTTAAGAGACTGGCCCCACTTCAGCACGGTCCTTCTAGGTTATTCCAGAACTAAAAACCAGAGGAGAAGAGCAAAATGATTTGTCTTGTTTATTACAGGGAAGACATGATAAGAAATAAATGAGAGCAGGTCCCCAAGACCACCATTTCATGAATTCTGATGAGAGCCATGTTTGTGTCATGTAGCAGCCTAAAATGGATGAAGTCTGGAGGTATTCTTTGTTAGGGTCAATTTGCCACCATATTATTTGGGGAAGTTCTCCTTGTCCCAGAGAAATTCCTCAGGTACATGCCTGCCAACTACTTGATCCTTTTCTGATGACATCAGAGGACAAATTTTAAAAAATAAGGACAAGACTTCTATCCTGTGGCCAATCCTGAATCTCAGATTAAAATCAGAGTTTTCATTGCAACATTCTCTTTTTAAGTGTGAGAGATATTAAAGACTGTTTTTGTGAGAACTGAGACTCCTTGAAAAGTGTAATGCCAGACGTTAGTCCAACAAAAATAGGCTAAGTAGAAATAAAAAAAAAAGGAAATATGTATCTAATGGAAATGTAGTACAGTACTTCAGTGTTTAATAACTCTGAAATCACTACCTTTATTTTACTTTAGAATCACTACAGAAATATTTAGAACTGGTATTTCTGCAACTGGGAAGTAATTGGTGCATGCTGTCCAATTGCATGGTTGGTTTTGGTGGTTTTTTTTNTCTGTGTTAGGCTCTGTGCTAAAATTGTCATGGGGAAAAATTAATTGAAGAGCTACTTTTATTCTTTAGATTTGCATTTTGTGACTCTCAGCACTTTCAAACTATTTTCTTTGTCTATTTAATCCTTGGGTGTTCTGAAGATGTGGGGTGCTGTTTCTATCACTAGACATATGCACAGCTGCTCTGTAGAAGGAGCAGGATGTAAAAGATGTCGTAAAAAATTACTTTGTCCTTGCAATTAGAGGTCCTGAGATAGGTTTGAAATTCAGTACCATTTCAGATACTCAGATTATAGTAATCCTCATGCTCTTAGCTGAAGTCTAATACTGAATGGAATTATAACTGCACTGAAGTAATTCCTATTGAATATGATTTTTCATAGATATAATCCATAAACCCATTTCAACTGTATTTTTGACCAAATGAATTTGTGATGATGAGAGCCTCCATAAAAAAAGGTTGAATATTGTGATTCTTTAATTTAGCAAGGCTACCTTGTAGTTACAGAGTATTTTTGAGGAGAACTGATGAATTTTAAAGCAGAAGTAGATACTACATTAGGAAACCTGCTGCTAAACTTGAAATTGCCATTTTAAATCTTTTACTTTTTATTTCAAGATAAAGGTCAAGGTCTTAGAAAAAAGTTAGTGCCAGTTCAATTTCTTGTCTGAGAATATGATCTACATTTGCACATGTATATCATAGGGTTTAAGTCAACTGTATCTGACTGGTTCAGAAAAATATCTTGTGGCTCTTTAAACAAAAAAGAATCCAAATAATTTTCAGAAGGTGCTTTGAATATGAATCAAATTTAATAAACTGAAACCTACTTGCAGGTACCTATTCATACATTAAAAGCTCAGCTAAAAATTGATGCCTGTTGTTTTGGTGGATTTTTGTGCATTTGCAGAGCTGCCCCTTATCAGTAAGGAATACTCTTTCTCTCTCCTTCCCTACACCTTTCTCATCTCCTGACTCAGTAGCATGTGCAGCAGCAAGCCTTCTCTTTGCCCCCAATGCAGAGTTATGTATACTTGCCTTTCCAAGCCTGCTGCTGTGTGTACACTTGCACCACTGTTCAGTTCTTGAGGGATGTGTGATCCAGAGAGTGCAGCTGAAAGGGAGCTGAGCTCTTGGGTAGGAATGCAAAGGGTTTTCCAGCAAGGTTACCAGGGTTATCAGCAAGTAAAAACAGGAATCAAGAATGTCTCACATGGCAGTTCCCACTGGGGTTTGTGGAGCAGTGCTGAGGCTGCAGAATGAAAGAACAGTTAAGATCTATTCATTGAGAATCTCTGCACTGTTGGCTTATCTTTCCATTTTATGTGTTATGCTTTTCAAAATGAAATGATTGAAGCTGGTTTTGCATTCTGGATTTGGCAATACACAAGAATTATTTAGAATCATTTAACTTTGTGATATGTAAATTCACATAAATATGTATGTGAAATTAAGTGACTATAGTGCTAGATGGAACTAATGAAGAAAGACAGTACAATTTTAGAACTGACTGATATTTCAAAATATTTTTATTAATCAGAACTAAATTAAAACCAAACCGGAAGTAAATCAAAAAACAGAGGCTTATGGGCAATAATTGAAATATCTTCCTGTTTGTCTTACAGAACACTTTTGATATCACAGAATCACAGAATGATCAAGGTTGGAAGAGATCTTCAAGATCATCTAGTCCAACCGTCAACCCAGCACTACCATAAGCACCCCATCACCATATCCCCACATCCAGATGCCTCTTGAACACTTGAGACAGTGACTCTACCGCCTCTTCGGGCAACTTATTCCAATGCCTAACCACTTTTTCAGTGATTTGTTTTCTTAAAATCTTTTTGGAACCTCGCCTGATATAACTTAGGGTCACTTCCTCTTGTCCTTCCACTTGAGACAGGGCAGAAGAGACTGACCCCTGCTTCACTTCAACCTCCTTCAGGCAGCTGTAGAGGCTCTTCTCAGAATAAATAACCCTATTTCCCTCAGCTGCTCCTCATGAGACTTATGCCCTTTCTTGGACTTGCTCCAGCACACTCCTTTTTGAAATGAGTGGCCCATAACCAGCCACAGGATTAGAGGTGTAGCCTCCCCAGTGTTGAGTACAGGGGGATGATCGTTGCCCTGTTCCTGCTGGCCACACTAGTGCTGATACAGACCAGGATGCCACTGGCCTTCTTGGCCACCTGAGCTCATGTTCAGCAGCTGTCAACCAGCCCCCCCAAGTCCCTGTCCACTGAGCAGCTCTTGAGCCACTCTGGCCCAAGCCTGTAGCGATGCATGGGATTATTGTGACCCAAGTGCAGCACCCAGTACTTCACCATATGCAGATATATTTTTGAATACATGGGGTATTTGAAAATCAAGCATTAATTTTGGTCATATTTAAACTACAATAAGCTTAGATGAGAGCCTGGTGTTTTCTCCTAACTTGCTGCTCATTCAGGCAATTTTCTGGAAGACTAATGTATGAAACAGTGTTGGCAGCTCTTGGGACCATTTAGGTGTGAGGAAATGCAAAATATTTTAGGTGTTTTTTGTGAAAGTTGTCATAGCTGCTGGCTCTTGCAGGTCTAGTGCCATAAGAGGCTGTGGGGCTAGGATAGGGTCCTGCTGGTCTTCCCAGAACAGATTTGAGGTGGGATGTGCTGCCATCAGCTGCCAGCTTCAGCTCCACTGAGCTGCTGCTTTCCTGTCGAGGCTTGGACTGGTCCATGGTGGGCTAATAGGTTTGCTGCACTAAGCATAGTGCAACATGCACTTCCAACATTCAACTGTATGCAGCAAAGCTAGAAATGAGTATATAGATGGGTTTTCTGCAATAGTTGGCCATTAAAGAGTATTATGCAACAAACAGAAGTTCAAACCTGGGCGGATTATTTTCCCCTTAATTTATAAGCGGCATGCATATTTGGAAAATGAATATTCAGCAGGAGTCCCTGGTGTCTAGTAGACTGGTATTAGGTGTCTCCCATGTGAATGGGTAATATATTTTTAAATGTCATGACGGAAGTGTGGCTGTTGTGTCCATAATACTGTACATTTAATTCTACATTAATTTGTCTAATAGACTTTTTCCTTCCTTTGTAGTTTAAAAGGCAGGGAGCAATTACTGTCTAGCAACAATAAAAAGTGAGAAGATTAATGAGGTGTTACACTGTGGCACCTGGGAAGAACTTGAACTTATTCTGTGTTGCTGTGAGGAATAATAAACGCCACAAATAGATTATATAGATTTGCCAAAGTGAAATGCAACTCTTTAATGTATTGAAACAAAATTATCAACAACACAAGAGGCAAGTTTATGTATTTCTCATGGACCTGATTTCTCACACACAGTTGCATAAGTTACCCCCTAAATATGTCAACAAGCTGTGTTGCAACAATATATTATGCGCAGTTGGCTACATGAATGTATTTCCTACCTTTCGTGAGCCATGTTCTCTTGGCTTTCTCTTGATTGCATAGTCAGCATATGCAAATTAACCTGTGAACATTATCTGAATAAATAATTTAACTATTTTGGGATAATTTAGAGAATTTGGATATGCAAAACTTACTATTTACTACTGGGTTAGCACTGATGACTGGAAAACTGGCACATGAAGAAATATCTGCAGAAAAGAGAAGATACAGAGAAATAAGGAAAAGAACATGGCCCAGTTTTTCAATCTGCTCTTTATTTTGTTGTAATGTAACCATTAGTCTGATCAATTGAAAGCTGCCACTGAAGGAATATTTTTTTCCTCTGTCACATCACTGGTCACAATTCCTGTGGCTGGATTAGTAAACCAGTGTGACCAGACAGTTGGGATCCTTTCTTCTTCACTCTGCATTTTCTGGCCTCCTCCCATCTCAACTCTTGTGGCTGTATGTTGAACAGCATTAATTTTCTACTCTGGGCTTCAACATCTATGTTCAGAAATGAAAGGAGAGCTACTACCTGCCTGACAGCAGCTTACAGTTTCTGTGCTTTGAACATAAAGAAAAATTACAGCCTTTGTAACCTTCAACACAAAATTTTCAGAGGTGATGTCCAAGAGTTACTTAGAGAGATGCTGAATGTTTATGGCTGCCCTTGTTTGAAAGAAGGGCTGTAGAATGTGAGAAATCAAATAATTTTGAAAATCGCTTTGGTGGTGGTGTCCCAAATTGTGGCCTTTATATAACAATCTGTTCAGGTTCTGTTTCTTATTATTTCTTACATGATTGTGAGCTCCTCCTCCCTGGAGGTGTTCAAGACCAGGCTGGAAAGGGCGCTGAGTAACCTGGCTTGTGAAAGGTGTCCCTGTCCATGGATGGAGGGCTGGAAATGATCTTTAAGGTCCCTTCCAACGCTAATTTTGTGATTCTATGATATTTCTAGCATATGTAATTTTATGGAGAACCTCTATGACATACATAATCAGTAATTACATTTTATGTCACTGTGTGTTAACAGGGTCTGGCCTTAAAAAGCTAGGACATACCTAAGACTTAGAGTACATGGTATTGACAGACTCCACTGCTGTGTGTCAAACTCTAGCATGTTTATCTCATGGTTTTCTCTTCATTATTACTCACAGAATGACTTGGCATGCAAAGTTGAATTTAGCAATTTCCAAAGGACAAGTATAAGTCAAATACCTCAGCTGGATCAATGATTCCTCCCAAACTACCATGATTTTGTGAGGCATCTTATTTCTGTGCATCCATCTTGCCTCCATTTCTACTGAAAGGACAAACTAAAGCATGCTTCTGTAAGGTCTGCATTTCCTCTACCAGGGTCCAGGCTGTCCAAGGCTGAAACTATTTTTGCAGCTCATCCCTGCAGGTGAAATGCAGTCCTTGTATGAAGTGACTGGACAGTACGATTTACTTTTAGACTGGCTGTTTGTTTGCCTTCTGTCAGGCTTTTTTTACCTGTCCTTTGATGGGTTACACTTGGCCATGGGATTTTTTCCCATCAGTTTGCCTTGCTATACTTTCAAGCATATGACTTTCAAGTAATATTTAAATGTCTGGAGGGCATATTCCTTGTACATGTACCAGTAGAATCATAGAATAATAGAGTATCCTGAGTTGGAAGGAGCCCACAAGGATCATTGAACTCCTGGCCCCACACAGGACAACCCCAAGAGTCACACCATGTGCCTGAGAGTATTGTGCAAATGCTTCTTGAACTCTGTCAGGCTGGTGCTGAAGTGCTGAAGTGACCACTTCCCTGGGGAGCCTGTTCCAGTGCTCAGCCACCTTCTGGGTCAAGAGTCTTCTCCTAAAATCTAAACTAAACCACCCCTGAAACAACTTCAGGCCATTCCCTCGTGTCCTGTCACTATCACCACAGAGGAGAGATCAGCGCCTGCCCCTTCTCTTCCCCTTGTGAGGAAGCTGTGACTGCAGTGAGGTCTCCCTTCAGTCTTCTCCAGGCTGAACAGACCAAGTGACCTCAGCTGCTCCTCACACAGCTTCCCCTCAAGGCCCTTCACCACCTTGGTCACCCTGCTTTGGATGCTCTCTAACAGGTTAATATCTTTTTTTATATTGTGGCACCCAAAGCTGCCCCCAGCACTGGAGGTGAGGCTGCCCCAGCTCAGAGCACAGCAGGACAATCCCCTCCCTTGCCTGGCTGGCCATGCTGTGCCTGATGTCCCCAGGACAGGGTTGGCCCTCCTGGCTGCCAGGGCACTGCTGACCCGTGTTCAACTTGCCATGGACCAGGACCCTCAGGTCCCTTTCCATGGCACTGCTCTCCAGCCTCTCATTCCCCACTCTCTGTACACCCAGGGTTGTCCATCTCAAGTGCAGGGTCCAGCACTTTCTCTTGTTGAATTTCTCAAGGTTGGTGATTGCTCAGCCCTCTAATTTCTTTAGGTCTCTCTGCAGGAGCCCTGTGTTACCCCACTAGTGACAGGTCACCAGTCTGATGTTGCCCAATTCACTATAACCCTCTGTGCCCGACCCAGGAGCCAGTTGCCCGACCCATCTCATGAAGAGTTTATCCAGCCATGAGCTGGACATTGTGTCCAGAAGGACACTGTGAGAAACAGTATCTAAATCTTTGCTAAAATCTGAAAAGATTATGTCAACTGGCTTCCCTTGATCAGCTAGGTCTGTTACCTCGTCATAAGAGGAGATTTCTTCTCATGAAGTCATGCTACCTGTGACAGATGGCTGTGCTGTCCTTCAGGGGTTATTCAATAACTCCCAAAATAATCTTCCCAAAAAATTTATCCTAAATGTGTGTATTTATTAGTTTGGTTTGATGAAATTGGCTTAGCACAAATGAGTCTGTATGTTCAGGAACTCTTTTTTTCTTTCACTGGGCCCTGAACTGTGCACTGTTAGTCCAAGGGACTGCAGAGGCTCTGTCCTAGAGTTTACTGTTTTGGGACAAAAATAAGGAGCTTCAGATAAACCTTATTTGCTGGGGTAAGTACTCAAGCATTTTTACAAGCAGGTGTCAGATTTTCCCAAGTGTCTCCTTCCTTCTCTGCTGCCCATCGTGTTTTTGGGTTTGGCACCCCTGCCTAGCCTTTTTTTTCTGTATTCTTGCAAGCAGCTGGCACAGAGTTTCTTGGAGATGGCCTGATGGTAATCTGTTCGGGAAAATGTTTTTGTCTCTTCTCTAGCTAGTTCAAGAGGTCTGCATGCACTTTCATGAACTTCAAAGCACTACTTTAA
The DNA here is from genome assembly GCA_013400855.1 of Buphagus erythrorhynchus. Lineage (NCBI taxonomy): Eukaryota > Metazoa > Chordata > Aves > Passeriformes > Sturnidae > Buphagus > Buphagus erythrorhynchus. Next base: position 13,289 of record VZTT01051153.1, read on the forward strand.
GTAGTCTTTTATTTCACCAAGGTTTATTTTCCTGTGGCCTAGAGCCCTCAGATTTCTTTGTTGTGACCACCAATGTTTTGTTTCAAAAGTTCATTTTGAAATTCAGTATGCCTCTTAAAGTAACATTTTAAGATTTCATTCTAAAGAAATGTAATTTGAAACATTAAATTGGTTTTGGTTGGAATTTTTGAAACAATGACATCTAAATTATAATGTTGCTTTTTGTAATCGGCATTCCTAGTTAATTTTTTGAATGTGATATAAATGAGAAAGTTTAAATATTTCAAGTATTTTTCTTAAAAATTTCTTTAATGTTGGCCATTGAAACATTTTGCAAGGAATTTAATAAACCTTTGGATAGTTGGTTAAATGATGTATGCATCCTAAATATTTGGAAAGAGGGTTTGCCCAAGAATAAAGGGATTACATGAGCACTTAGAAGTCCTATAAAGGCACAATAAAGAAAGATTTATGACCAATTCCTGTGTTTTTGCTGGCACTTACCTTTGAAATAGTTTGGAGGTAAGAGTAAGAATCTGACAGCACTTCCTGAAATACCTTTTTCCAATCTATTGAGTGCACTTAACCTTTTCCTTTCAGATGATTGGATTGTGCTAGTTTATGAGCATTAAAAAAAGAAAAAAATGTAGCCTAGTGTCTGGGTAATTTTGGAAAAGGTTTACTAGAGTAAAACCTAGAAAATACTTCTTCTGGATGTGTAATGAAAGGACTAACTTCAGCCTTTTCACAAAAGTCATATTATAATTCTAAGACTTTTATAAGAAATGCAGGAGTGCAATTTCTAGCCGAGTCTTTGAGGGATAGAGTAACTTCAATAGAGACAAGGATGACTGGGAATTTCTGAAAGCATGAAAGCTCTACAGGATGTACATGAGATTGTTAGCTGAAGCTGGCCTTTTGGTTCGTTAATGCTTTCAGCTTTTCAAACCCTTTATTCTCAGATTGTTTGCACTCAAGTGAGATATCCTAAGTGCACGCTTCCAGAGTGTTTGCCTGCTGAGCACTCCACTTTGGCACACTTGTGGGCACAGCTGATTGCCACACTCAGGGCTCTGCTGCTGCTGTCTCCAGAGCCACACGGTCACACAGCAACTCAGTATTGCTGCCAGAAAATCATATCTTATGTAGTGCCCAGGGACACTTTGTCAGCAGCTTTTCCATCAAATTTGGCATGCTTTAAGACAGTGGAATGAGGTTCCTCAGATTATATGACTCTTCACACAGCAGAGTCTGGGACTGAGAGATGGTGTCAGGGACAGATCGTGCCCAGGCAAAACTGCACTTGGCAGGAGGTAGAAACGGGCAGGAAAACCCTAAGCAATTTGACCAATCATTATTTTATATCCTAGGGAATTGGATCAATTTTTTTTTCCACTGCTGTTGTTCCTACAAGAGTAGAGGAATCATCCAGTGAGAAGAGATTCAAAAGACACACAAACCCAGTAATTTGTAGAGATTTTACTCCACAGATCAGACACTACCATTAATTTTTAAATAACCAAAAGTTATCTGCCAGTTGTTATAGGTAGCAGAGGTCTGTAAATGGGTCACTTGAACTGTAAGTACGTAAGAAAACATTTTTCTAGGGCTGCTTACCACAACAGAATCTAAAATATTAAATATTTCTCAAATTCTAAGGATCAGTGCAGTATCTGGCCTTTAGAAAGGGGAAAACTAATGAACAAGTGCAATAACTGGAGAATTACTAAGTAGAGAAAAGGACATCAGAATAAGAAATAGTCTAAGTGAAAGAGAAGATCAGAAGTGAAATACAAATCAACAGAGTAATCTTTTGCAGAAAAGGCAGATTTTATTCTTTGAACAGAAAAACACATGAACAGGTCAATATGCTGTTTTAAGAGAGACTGGCAAGGCATCTTTCAGATTTTTAAGCTCATTAAGCATAGCGAGCATAAAATAATCTGTGGCAAGCAAAGTCTTTATGAGAGCAGAAGAATTAGAAAGAAGACTCCGAAAGAAAGAAAGAATGGAGGCAGAGTGGGTGGTGTGGCAGGAAAGGGAAGGGAAAATGTATATCAAAAGAGAAGCATCTGAATTATTCTCCAGGCTAAATGGAAATAGCTGAGGAAAAATTAGCTTTTTTCCAGCAGAGGACTTGGGCTGGCCATGAGGTAGTGAACCAGCAAACAGTTCACAGAGAGAGACTTAACCATTGGAAATATATTAAGGGCAAGTTAAAACAAGTTCCTGTGGGGCAGGTCTAGATATATAGTCTTTTAAGTGATGCTCTGCCTGTACTTTACTGGATGCTACTACATAGTGAATGCAGACTATAAAAATTCTGTGGGTTTGTTGATGTTACTTATGTCACATTCAGGCTGCAGGGCAGTTTGGCTGCTGGTAGAGATCTCAGCAATTTCTCCTCCAGTTTAACAAGGCAGAATAGTACCGTGGATGTGTCTTTTATTCTTTGTGCTAATTATATACATTGTTTCTTTGTAAATGTGCATTGCATGAAAAGAAAAGTTTTGGTGTTTGGTATATTCCTGTCAAAACTTTTAAAAATCAATATTTCTGCAAAATGGAAATATCATTGTAAATATTTTTTCCTTGAAAATTGAAAGAGAGACATTTTCTTGTCTGAACTTTTTCTTTGGAGAAATTAGATTTCTGTGGTGATTTAAGTAGTCTTCAAAATATTAATAGGAGAATAATGTTTTCTCTTGTTCCAGAAGTTAAATTCTGGTATAAAATAGTATGGTATTTATCACACATTATGGTTTGCATGGGAACTCTTAATTGGTTCTTCTAAGATGTATTTCTGGCCTTCATGTTATCCCATGGGCAAAATGTCCTGGCACACAAAACCTCATGCTATGGGGAGTGGTTACCCTGAAGACTTGTCTTCTAAGAGAAGCAGTCCCACTCCAGAGGAGAAAAGACAAAATTACAAATCACATAAGGCGAGGCCCTATACATAAATGACATTTCATAGCTTTACAGGTATTACCAAGAATATATTTTTTAATTCTAGTAAGGCTGACTTGAAAAACTTCATAGTTTGTCTGGTTGACAGTTTATAGCACTTATAAAGACCTGCCACAGGATTACAAAAATTTTAAATTCAGCCTTGGTAAAAAATATAGAGTTATGTCATTTATGATCAACAAGTTGTATGTGGTGAAGAGATGGCAATACAAAGGTCCCTCAAATCTTCTTTAGTTACAAATCTCAGTATGTGCTTGTGCAACTGTTGGGTCAGGTCACAGGAGAAAAAAGGATTATATATAAATATTACAGAAGCTAAATAATCATGGCAGACTGGCTTGCTGGGGTGCAGAGGGAGGCAAAAGAGTGGAGCCATCCTGCCCAGGACATAAGGAAAATGAGTAGTTGAGAGAGAGAGGAGAGAAATTCCTGCAGGGAGTCTGGGCATGAGGGAAGTAGCCAGGCAGGGTCAGGCCAGGAACCAGAGGAAGGAAGTTTGTCCTTTCTAGACAGGGAGATGAGGCTGGAAGGGAAAGCCCAAAGGTGAAGATGAGTGTAAGAATGGGACAAGTGGGGCTGGATGGGCCAAATGAGAGCAGTAGACACACATCTTGCAGGAGGACAGAGCAGAGGTTCCCACTGGCAGCAGTGGCAGCAGCCTCTGTGTGTCCAAGAGCTTTTATTTCTACTAAAACAGAGCAGAAGAAAGGACTTGTAGTGTCACTACATACAACAGTTAGTGAGTGTCACTGGTATTCTTTCTCTGCTGCTGAATAGTGAGCTGTCATCCCATGCTGCATTAACACAAGTGAGGGGTCCACCAACATCTGCTGTCTGTGACTGTGAGGCAGAAAGGTAACATTTTTTTTTTCTAGACGTCCTCTTTAGAAGGTGAGAACATGCCAAAAAGCTATTTGCAAGCTTGTAATTTTATTAAGCCCAAGATAAGGTGACCTGTGTAAATATTATTTGGTCCCTTTGTGATTATGATTATAATTATTTCCATATTTGTAAGGTAATTATAAGTGGGCTGTTGTTCCAATATATGAAAATGACCACCTGTGGAAAGTGTCATTCTTCTATAGTAGAATAAGTCACTGTAAATTCTCCACTCATTTTTCCCAAAGGCTGGTAACTAAAAAAGGTAAGAGGCAAAAATTATTATGTGGAAGCAGCTGATTTTCTGGCCTGAATAACTAAATTTCTGACTAATTCTGCCACAAATGCTTCTGTAAAGTTCAGAAATCATTTAAATCAAGCTCTTCACAAGCATTCTGGTGTTGTATTGTAATTTTCTTTGTCAGAATGGAAGTCCTACAGTCTTATTCATGTAAGTGTTGAACATTTGCTCTTGCAATTGCAGACAAGAGAAGTAGCACTCAGAGCATTCAAAACCTATTTAATGGTGAGTACTTAAAAACTCAGGTTGCCCATAACTCACTATATACTTTTGACCTTAATCTCTCTCAGTCTCATTTTTTATCCTTTCAACTCAGAAGAGTATTGGAAAAATACATTCATTAGGACCTGCCAGCTGCTAAATTGCTATAGTGGCATGGAAATACTGGGAGGAAATTAATTCTGCATTTCGACAGTGTGCTGATAGTAAGGAGGCACCAGACACTGAACAGTCATGGAAAAAAACCCTCATAGACAGAGCAGCTTCTCATTTATTAAGTTCTTTTTTATTTGGTGCACTGATGAGCTGTTGCCCTTTCAAAAGTATGGTCACATAATTAAAGATAACATACATATATACAGGACAGATAAATGAAGGTTTGAGTAGCATTTGCAAGATGCAGTTCAACCACTCTGTGTTTAAAATCTTAATCTTTTTTAAAGGTATAGTCATATAAAAAATGTGTGTGGGTGTTTCTGCATTCACCTTATGTACAGAAAGAAATTATTAAACTTCTCTGCATAAGGAAAAAATACCCAGAAAATTGCTATTGCTTCAAAACTATTTCAATTTTTGGCTATTCCATAAAGTGCAGCTACACCACCATTCTTTACTTAAGAATAATGAAAATGACCCTGTAAGTGAGCTGTAGTTTAGATTCCAACAGCACTGAGAATGAAGGAGAATCAGTTTCTCAGTATTTATTTAAAAGATTTTTTTGGTATGAATTTAAATTTCAGACCCACAGAACTGACAAACAGATCGAGATCTTTCCTATTTAGAGCCCATCCCTCACTCCCCTGCTATTTCCAAGAAAAACTTCCACATTTTTCAGAAATCTGGGCAAACTTCTATGTTGTCAAGAGAATCTGCTGAAAAATTATTAGCTGACATGTATATACCATGGAAAATGAATCCAAGGACTGGGAGTATGGGACAGGAAAATATTGAAAACATCCAAATACAGGTATTAGACACATGAACAAGTAGTCTGGGCTCCTTTACCCTCCCATCAGTAGAACCTCCAGGAAATGTGGCTAGAGATGTTGTGGACCACTCAGTGACAGTGCATAAGCATATCTCTCTAGACTTTAATGCAGTCTGCAAATATTAGTGACAGATCTGAGAATAAAATTAAATTTGTCAAGAATGAAGCTTTAAGGGACTGAAAGAATGTGCAAATTTATACTGACTTTACTAGATAGGTCTAGAGGACATTTTACTGCACACATGGACTGGTTTAGTTTTGGAATATCTAAATGTAGCATTTCAATCACTCATTTTAAAATTAACCAGAGTTAAGAATAAAGGAAGATGATAAAACTAATGCCAAGGGAAATGTTTAATTTCATGTCAAATAAGGAGTTTTGATGACCTAAGAAGATAAGCTTTTGTTTTCATCTTGCCAGAGCTTGTCCTCAACACTACTGTTTCTTGGTCAATATCAAGATATTTTACATAATTTTTTAAATTTAAATTACCCAATCAAATTGTATTTTATTTTAGTTCTAAAGAAAGCATTTCAATGTCTTCTGACTACAAAATATGTTTTCTGATATACTGTGGAATACTTTCAGCATTTAAAGATTATTTAATTATTCAACTTTCAAATAACTTTATTTTCATTTATTTTTCTTACATTGCTTTTTTGTCAGTTATAGTTTTTCTTTTTTCTGCAATGAGGCCAGTCAGTTTTCAGTTGGTTTCTTTGCCGTTTTTTAAATTGGCCTTCATATATATCTTCTGTTGTTTTAAAAGTAGTTCTTCATATTATCTCTCCTTGTTCTTTTACATCAATATTTCTTCACCTCATCCATTCACTACATCAACTTGGGGTTTTCTATGCAAGTAGTCCTGTTGAGATATCCCTGCACCCAAAGGAGAAGAAAATATGTGAGCAAAAGCCATGAAATTGATGAGAATAAGTGACCAGAGGAGCTTTTCTCTGTCAGGATGCTCACCTCCTGTCTTGTCTAGACATCAGAGGAGCTGCTGTGCAGCTCTGCTCTGGTGGTCTTCCTGGTTACAGTTTGTATTTCCCTTGACAGAAAGACTTGTGAAGGCATAGGTAGCTGTCAGGGCTGTGGGAAAGGGAAGAGAAGGAGCTAGCCATATATTCCATTTACAGGTATGATTTAAAGGCAGCTCTTCCTTATCCTACAGCTTCTTTTCACTCAGGAGTGTCAAACCTTCACAGTTATGTTTATCCCATACAGAAACTGTTGGTGAACTTGAATGTCAGGTTCAGTGAGGCACTAAGCTGGAAGGGACCTCATCATTGTCTAAGGGAAATGTTTATTATCTTGGTTTTCATGCTACACCCAGAGACATTGCTGATCATCAGGGAACAAACTGAGGCTAGTAAGGCAAGAAAGCCCTGCATATATTTTATTTACCTAAACAAGGCCAGGGCATTGTGCAAAGATCAGCATGGTGGCTCTCACTGCTGAATAGCTTTGCACTCCCAGGCAGGGTTTGGCTCTCCCAAGGCCTGGGTCAAGAGCTATTCAAGAGTTCTCCTATGGTGTCATCGACAAAACCATCCTATTTTGGGGAGGAAGAGAATTTATTTGTGTGTTTCACATGTGCTCCTAGCCATGGATCAGGAATCACTGACAATCAGGTCTCAGGGTGAGCCCTAGCTGATCTTCATCACCAGTGGAGTACCAGCCAACCAGTGATGCCAGTTTCTGCTCCCACTGCTGGAGCCCACCTTCATGGCTGTAGTCTGTCTCGTGCCAGCGCTGGCTTGGCATGTGGTCATGTCCCAAAGTTCCATCTGTCCTAAAATATCCTGTGATTCTGTCCATCTGAGATACAACTCCATGTAAGGTTTACTCTCTCTGTTGTCAGGTTGTACTTAGCTTAATTACAGCCCTAGACATTTTTGGATATCTTTTTAAGCCAATACTTTCATTTGGATGGCATATGATTTTTTTTCAGATTCGAGTTACTTTTTAAGAGTACAGTTTTGAGGTCCTTAATGTGTTTGACAATTTTCTCTTTATTTATATACTTGGTCAATCCTATTGCAGTACTTCTTGAGATGTCTTGTAAGTGTTTTCAAGCACCTATATCTGTTCAAATAGTATTTCATAAATATTTTGCCCCATACAGAAGTTCACATTATAGCAGCAGATTAATTTCATATGGAATGGCAGAATGATGTTATTATAAGTCCAATGTGTGGAAAAGCATTTGTACTAGACCTTGACTGCTTTTGAAATGATCATTAGTTTTGAGGCACCTTACCCTGGGAAATTTCATCCATTCTGGTAAGAAAGACGCAGCAGCTGCAGATTAAAGTTTTGTGTTTGAAAATAAATTCAGAAAACAAGAATTTCTCAAGGTCTCTTTTTTGATTATTTATATAATTTTCCCCTTAAGCCCTCATACTACAAGACCTCTTTTTTTCAGGTAAAGCTGGGGTTGTGAATAAATTGGGCCTTACCTCACTGTTGCTTGGATTGTGTACTTTGGGCTGTCCTAAATTCATTCTGCCTGCCAGTCAGATTCTCTTGATGTAAAAAACCCAAGTTTACATTATAAAACTGTAATTGTCTCATGCACACTTCCTTTTTACTTTGCAGTCAAAATAAGGCTAATAATCTCTTTCTGATTCAGAGCTGCAGATGATGAATGAGTGTATAAAACAGAGGTGTCTTGTTTCCTTACACACTCATCGAAGTGTGAAACATGAAAGGGAGTGTGGAAGACAAGTTTGTTCTGCTCTGTAGGTTCCAAACACTTTCCATTTTATGTCTGCTGTGTTACTACATTTGGAAATGTGCAGTAAATTCTGGGGTTTTGTTGATTTTTAATCTGTCCCGGTTTTGTGCAGGCCTTGGAGAGAGGGCTTTATTTGGGGTTTTCTTTCTTTGCAATTTGTGGTTTTTTTCGGTAAACATAGTTGGCAAGATCTTTTGGTTTTTTATTTTTTTGTTATGGTTTGCATAGGTTACAAAGGGAATTGCAGAAAAGGTTCTGATCTCATATTTTGGGAATGATGGTCTTGCCAAAGTCATTAAGCTGGGTTAGGTTGTACTATGTTCTCCAGAACACCAACCCTGGAAACCTAAATGAAAAGTGAATGAAGAGTGGACTGCTATGTTTTTTTTTTTTGGCAGGACACAGCATCAGTGGTCTGTGATGTACACTAACTAGCAGCTGGTTTCTGGATGAAATCTGATATGTTATTTTGATTTAGCAATCTCTATTATTGGGATCCACTTTTCACAAAGTTTTTCTCCTCACCTCCTCTAATAAGTACTTGACTTAATTTATTACCAGCTTTTATTTCCACTGTATAAATGGAAATAATGTTATTTTTGGGGAATATGGGGCTAGGGATATTTTAGTGTGCTTCCCACTGGTGGTTCACCAAAGCCTGGATGTGACGACTCTGCAGGGCCAGTTTGCAAAACCTTGCTCAAGTGCTGCTGGGGTGGAACTGATCTTGAGAGTGGGAAGCAGCAAGGTCATCGTTAGATTCCTTTTGCTTTGTGAAAGCCTGTGTTAACAGGTTTATAGTGCTCTCTCCACATTGCAAGTTTGTGTGCAGGAAGGCAGTGGAGGGCCAGGTCAGGTTTGACACACGTGGGCATTGCAGGCAGGTGTGAGCAGCAGCTCTGCTTCCCTGTGATCCCTGGGACCAGGAATCCTGGGAGTCCTGCAGGGAACCAGCGCTCTCACTGCTGCTGCCTGCAGCTCCCTGGGGAAAAGGGGCCTCGCTGTGTGACTGAGGATGGACAGGAGCTGTGGGACAGACTCCCCATAAGCATGAAAAGATATCTGTCTTTACTGCATCTTCCTTCTTAGTGTTCTCATGCATCTTATTTTCTTTGCAGTGCACATATTTAATGAGCTTGTTTGTTTGTTCTACACTAGAAAAACCTTTGTTTTTTGATTGTTTCAGGTAGTTTTTGAGTAATTTTTTCTCTTTCTTAAGTATAACTTCAATAAAAATGTGTTTGTGAACCTAAGCTTGATCTGAAAAAGGATGAATATTCTGAAAAGATGAAAATTTAATTTAACTGGATAGATAGATCAGTGATGACTAATACTTTTTGGTATTTCTTAATTTTGGTTTTACCTATGAAAGGGTTTTCTTTTGTATCCAACTGGGAAACTAGGATTGCTTTAGTAAGCGTGTAATGTTGGAAAACTGCTACACACCTGCAAAAATATGTAATTGTTTTGAAACTTGCAATTTTTTTCTTATACTGTTTTTTAAAGTGCAAAGTTTTAATTTCTTTGTACTTCTTATTGATATGAAAATACTTCTGGGAACCTTATCTTCTATAACATGCATATTTGTAGCAGTTTAAAAAAATTGATCAAAAATTATTAATATCTATCAAGTCATCATGTATACCTAATAGATTAGCCTAATGCTAATTATAAAATTTTATTGAATGTTATTAGATTGCTTGTTGGATTACTTCAAATTCTTGTGGTTATGTGCATCTAAGAGTATGTATTTTAAAGAAGCCACAACATGGTTTATTTAAACTTATACTGACAGAGGTGATAAAGCTGCAGACAGATGAGAATGGGGTGGAGAAGATAAGAAACAACAGCTTTGATCAGTGCTCAGTAGTGAAAAAAAAGAAGTCAATTAAAGAGGCACTGGGATAAAGCAAATTCAAAGGAAGATTCAGAACTCTGAGAAGAATAAAAAATATTAGCTAGGTTTGTTGGGCTAGAAAAGGTAAAAGGTAGTTACATGTACAATGTATGTGTTGTATCCATAGTAACTGATTAATGATACTGTATTAATTTTGATAAATTTGGAATTTTTAATCTTTTACATATAACATCTAAAGTATTCAGGGACTTTTTTCTCTGCCTAGTTTCATAGAATCATGTTGTCAATTGTGACATTCTCCGATTTTCCTGTCTCGCTAGAAAACCAGAAATGTGTCATGTCAGCACTTCACCCTTTACAATTTTTCACTTCTGCACAAGTTCCAAGCAAAAGAAAAAGGATATTTAAGTAAATGTTCAAGTTTAGCTGATGTATAAGTCTTGGCAAAGAACATTGGGTTTAAAAAATGCAGTTTACCTAAATGATGGCAGTAGCAATTTCTGCTAACTTGGTAAAGCCTCATGTTCCTCTAATAACTGGTATATTTTCATTGAAAAGCTTTGAATTAATATCATGTTTGGGGCCAGAAATTATATATATCAAATCTTGATGGGATGGCTGAGAGCACATGAGACTGTCAAGGCACCCTTGGCTGGTAGAAAGTAGTTGAGAGGTACTGCAGCAGGAGATGTCAGGGAACCTAGGCTAGATGAGCTATTAGAGCATGCCTAAAGAAACCAGAAAGCTTCTGGGGATTAAAGTTTTGGAGCAGGAAGGTGTGGTTGGTGCCACTTGTCTCAGTTCATCAAAGCACAGCAAGTTTTTCTGCGCTCAAGAAGGGAATAAGGCAAAATTAGGTATGTAGGAAGAAATCTGAAAGATTTCTAGGCTCAAAACCAGGATATTTTTGAGAAAATGTAGAGACTCTGGGGAGATAAAAGCCACCTGTTTACTAATCAGCAATTAAAGCATGCATTTAAGTGGATAATTACTATGAACAGTAGGATTCTTCATGCTTTAGCTTGTCTGGGGCTGTCACACCCGATGGTATTTGTCTCCTGGACAATTTTTAGCGCAGACTCTTACTGGAAAGCATGTTTTGCAAGAACTGTTTGCCTTCCAGGGGCAGTCCCAGAGTTCACTGGTGGTTCCTTTGGCAATTTCACATCCTCTCTGCTTTGTGTACCACACCCACAGCAGCTACCCATAATAACCTCTTACCAGGTTCTGGGGATGTAAATTATACCAGGTTCTGTGGATGTGAATTAATTGCCATTTACAGATAGATCTGTTTGGTTTTCGCCTGTACACCATCCTGCACATGCTGGTCATGTGCCTGTCCAGTACATGTGCGGTAACGTCTGTGTCACTGGAACAAAAGTTCTTCAGCAACAATTTTTAAGATATTTTGTTTTTATCGTGCTGAAACAGCTTTCTAATTTTTATTAAACTGGTATCGTAATGAGAAAAGGCACTTTTTTATGCAGTATTAGATCTTGACAATTGAAGGAAAGCCTGCGTCTCTTATTGGTCAATAACACTTGAAAACAGTTTGGTTAATAATTTAGGTGTACATAATATAATAATTTAAGTTAATAATTAAACTAATTCAGGTGCAATCATAAGTGATTTTTGACTCAGATTTTCAACCTAGCTGCTGATATTGCAGTTACACTGAAACCTTTAGGTGGGAGCAGGTACACAAAATAGTGCTGATTTTTGATATTTCTTTGTATTGTTGAAAAATTGGTTAATTTATCAAATAGCTTTTTTATTTTTCAAGGTACAGTGCCCAATAACTTCAGGCTGATTTATAATAAATTGCCCTGTATCTTACTAATTCTGCAGCTTCCCAACTAGGAGAGAGGGCAGTAGATTTTTTTTTATTTTATTATCGATTGTTTTCAAACAAACAGGACTTCTTTCTTACAAGCTGAAGCAGTGGATGAAGCTTGACCTCCCTGAAAGAACTCTGCTTGTTTTTTTTTTTTTGGTTTTCTTTGCTATCAACAGACCGAGCTCCGATAGCAGGCGCCACAGCATGCGGGAGAGGATGTCCAGTGCCAACGAGAAAGGGAGCCTGTCCATGGAATCCACCAAGGAAACGCGGTACTGCGCCGTCTGCAACGACTACGCCTCGGGGTACCACTACGGGGTCTGGTCCTGCGAGGGCTGCAAAGCCTTCTTCAAAAGGAGCATTCAAGGTAATAAACTGCTCAAGTGAGCCGCCTTCTCTCTTGAGGAAACTGAGGATACTTGGGATTCCAGCCTGAGACCGGGACAGTGACATTTATTGGGTTTTCATTAGCAATTGTTGCGCTCTCCCACATAGTTTTAGCGCTGTACTTGGTGAATGCTTTTGGCAGGCATAAAATATGTTGTTGTTTAGTCCAACATTGATGAGGAAAAGCAAAGCTTTTCTATATCATCCTCACTTTTGGTATATCTGACTATGGTGGTAGTGAGAAATTTAATTTAAAAATCCATATTGGATCAAGATGGTGATTTTTTCAGGGTATGTGTATCTCTCCTCTTAACTGAGGCATTTTTTTTGAGAATTCCCTGTCAGGTGATTAATTCCCGCTGATTGATTTATTAATCCTAATTTAGTGCTCCATTGGCCAGATGATTCAGTCCAAATCTCAATTCCTTAAAGATGCTATATGTCTTTTGAGAGCCAGTATTGAAAAGGAATGTTTCCTTGATGAAATATTTGTGTGTGTCAACAAAGCAGGCTTTGAACTGTACGCAGAATGGTTTAGTTCACAGTCTTGTCGTGGTCAAAAAGGTTAGTGGAGTAAAGGGCATCTAACAAAAACACTGTTAATTACTGTGACTGAGATAATTCTTTATTTAAATGCCTGTCACTTTGTGGAATGGATGCTTTTTTTTTCTTTTCTTTGTTCAACATCTCTTAAAATTAGTAAGAAGCAATCATAATTCTACTGAAAATACAGGTACTCTTCAGTATATAAGTTTTAGAGAAGAAAATAAAAACAAATTTCTTCCTTTTAAACAGAAAACTGGTAAAGTGCTGTGCTTTATTTATGTTTCTCTAGTTTTTTAATTCTCCAGGTGATACATAAGCACAAAAATTTCTGTTGCCTCTTTTACTGAAATAAACATAGCGTGGAACAGTTTTACATCATATCACAAGGTGTGATTATTGCCTGTTTTGTTGCATGACTAGCACTGAGGTGAGTTAAATAGGACTTCCACCATTCAGCTCAGAATTTCCTCGCCCTTGAAGAAAAAAAAGTGAAAGAATGACTGAGGAGTAGACATTGATGGAATTATTTGTATGTCAGTGATTAGTTAATAGTTACTCATATTTCTGCTTGTCCAGACACGCTGAAAGGATTTTTAAAAGAGCAAATGGTTAGAGCCAGACGTCAGCAATAAGCAACACTGAAGGGAGAAAGGGTGAAATGCTTTTTTTCTTCCCATTAGAGTCAATTTCAGGAGAACAGCTCCCTTATTTTGTATTTGTTATTTTTCCTTTTCAGTTCCTCTGACCAAGTCAGAATTATTCTTAGACTTTTGAAATTATGTCCTTGTGCTTGAACTGAACTAAATCACAACAAAGTGGAAAGTGAAATAGCCTTAAGCAAAAGTTAGAGTTATCAAGTAATTGTGCAGCAAAGATCTTCAGCTTTTGGCCATTTTAGAAGAAAAAATGAATCTGTTTCATTGAGCTTCTGCTGCCAGCACTTGGTGGTTTTGCCCTGGTCTCCACATGGACAAATGTTGTGGTCCACCACACTGGATCTGTTTTCTATTTGTGCTACACTAAAGACTAGTTAGTAAATTTGCTTCTTGCTATGTATATATATTTAAGGTAATTTTTAAGTAGATAAGCTTTTAAATCTTAAAATTTAAGTTTCCAGGATCTCATAAATTGTCTTTCATGATCTATAAGTCATGTTTGCTTTAATTTAAGCTCCTTGCTTCTAGACCTATCCCCTGTGGGCATGAAGAACTCTTATTACAACAACCTTTTACATAGTTGAAATCTGTTATCATGTTTTTTCTCAGTCTTCTCTTTTTTAGACTAAACAAACCAAGTTCTTTCAATAGAACATACTTTCTAGACTTCTGATCCCATTTGTTAAACTCCTCTGTACTTTCTCCAATTGATCCACCTCTTTTGTGATTAAGTTATCATAAACAATGACATCCACAAGTATAAAGAAAATAATTCAAGAATAGGAGTACTTATGAGAGAATTGTGATAATTTGATCATAGAGGGTAAGAAAAGTCTTCTGAAATTGTAAAGTCATAGCTACCCAGTCTTGATGAACTAAGGTAATTTTTGAATTTTCTACTGGGTTTGGAAGAGATCTCTATTTTAGCAATTGCATGTTCTCATTGAACATGTGTCCATTCATTTATGAAAATGAAAGTAATTTTTGGATTGAGAATAGATGCAAAAACATACATTTACCTTGCAGATGATAATAAATTTAAATATGTTGTGATCAGATAGCTAGGAATGAATGCTACTTACGTGCAAGTATATTTATAGAAGAATACGTGGACTAAATATTATTGCATATATTTTGGATTTATTATGTATATAATAGATATTATAATATATATATTTATTATATTTATTATATAATTATACTGCATTGTATATATGCCCTGCATTCCTAAAATAAATGGGAAAAAAATTCATTAATCGTATGATCAATCACTGTTGAGGTTCACAGAACTTTTTTGTATGAACAAAAATAAACCAAAACGCCTTAAGCAAAGTTTTTTGTTGTTTCAGCTACTTTGTTCTTTGCTAACCTGTATTTCTCAATATATATATAGATGCCAAGATGATAATTTCTGTGCTTCTCATCAGAGATTTCATAGGAGAATTGCTGTAATGAACCTTGATGTTCCATTTAGACTGTATACAAACATTCTACGTTGTTCTTAATAGAACGACAGTAAGGAAAAAGTAAGGACAGACCTGAATAGGCTGTATGTGGTAATGAATTTCCTCTGTTATTCTCAGTGATATCTGAGGTATCTATATTTACCTGCGTAAGTATATACTGAATTTATATGAAAACTCACATCTGCATTGAAACTTATCTGAGGTGTAAATAGACAGCTTCACTTTTATCCAGGGGATCTGGAATGTTCCTGGTAATATTCTGTGAGTTTTAGATGCTAAGATGTTTTTCTTTGTTGTCAAGTAGTTAAATCTTAAAAGGTAACCTGAATTAGAAATTGTCTCAATATGTGCGAGTTTTCAGTTTTGTTTAAACAACAGATGGTTTGTGGAAAACTTGAACTGCCTCCTGAAACTGCCTATGTCAGTCTATTTTGTTAGTTTATGTCCCAAAAGTGATTTGGGACCTTGTTTTGAGAAACCTCAGTGCAAAGTGATATTAATGTACAAAGTTTCATGGGAGAGAAAAGTCATAGGACACCAAGGATACCACATTGCTTGGTGTAGGAAGAGTGCTTTACCCTTCACCCAGCATATGTAGCGTTTAGAAGTGTACTTGGTTGAGGGACTTGATTTCAGAAGTGTAACAAGGAGCCACACCACAGCACACTGTACTTCTCTCCTAAAATTTTTATGAATTTTAAGACCAAGAAAGGCTGTTAGATCAATAATTCCGTTCTTCTCTCAATATAAACTTTATATGCTATCCATCTACAAAGCCCAGTAACTTGATGGAGGTAAATATTTTAGAAGATGCCCAGACTCAAGATGCCCATGGGCTCAAGCGTTTTCTTACAATGATGGCTTATTCTAATGATTTGTCCTCCTATATGCTAAAAATTTACCAAATTAATTTGTATTACTGAAAGTTATGTGTCTTACTCTGGCTTTTACATCATTTTAATGAACCAGACTTAGTAACTACTATCTTTCTTCTGTGGAAAGTTCTTAAAAATTAGGTCATCAAGTCATAAAATCACCTTGATATCTTAAGTGAACTAAAGTGTTTCAGTCTCCTGCTGTATATCTTTCTATCTTCTGAGTCCATTATCTTTGCACCTTTGCTCATTTCCCCACGCCCATAACAGCCTCTCTAAAATTTGGACGTCAGAATTGGATGATGTACACGAGCCTTACAAATGCCATTTACAAATTAAAAAAATCCCCTTGTGACTCACACATTCTTTCCCTCTTCTAATTCCCTTGTTTTTTGGATAGCCACCAAGCCCTATGAGACAGGAAGGAATTACTCATACCACCTCTGACAAGCATCCAGCAAATGCCTACATATGGGTGTCTGCAAACCCCCAGAGGGAGCACAAGGGACTCAGAACAAACCAGAACAAATCCTTACATTAGAGGCTATCTTGATCCTAGAATTGCTCAAACATTTTAGAGATTCCCAATTCTATTTCCCCTTCATATGCCCTTCTGATGTTTTTCAGGTGCATCTTCTCTGCTTTTGTTCACAGCTTTTGCTCATATCTGGGATATTTCACACATAGTCAGTTAAAAATTACTCCACGATAGGAGGCATTACCAGAACAGGTTGGCTTCTGAGAATGGATGAATAGCTGAAAAATTGCAGAGGCCTGCCTTTAATGTCTTGTTCAGAGATACAATGGTCTCCAATGCGCAGGAATTCTTGAAGCTGGGAAGTATTTTGCTTGTGTGCCTTGAACCTGGATTTTAATTAGCAGTTATGCCTTCTCTCCTATGCCTAAGAGAGTTTTGGCAGTAGACTTTGAGTGTTATCAATTGTTTTTATTTGACAGAGATAGAGCTGTACTTTGTTGAAAGTATGTAATGTTGAGAGAAGTGGTAATGTATACATATTTTCATCTTTGAGAGAATTTTACTGGTAAAACGTGCTGTTAAGTCAGTGTTTAGGTAATGGTGAAGTGCAGCAATTGCAATAGTGTCAGTTTGGGAGGTTTCTGAGATCTTCTCTTTAATTTTCCGTTCTTGTCTCCTGTTTTGATGGTATTTTTGTAATCTGTTTTATAACAGCTCAGATCCTGCAGCCAAGAAGGCAGAAACTCCCTAATAAGACTGCTTGTACACTGGTACTATGAGCTGTCAGCCAAACTACAGAACATGAACCTCAGTGAGACTGGCAGAGTTAATCACAGCCAAGCAACAGGGAGCTGCAGATGGGCATCTGGCCTCAGGGTAGAAAACACATGGTTCCAGTTGGAGATGGCTGTTGGAAGTTTGAAGGCTGGAAAAGGTGGATTTGGAAAGTCTACCTGGGTTTAGCTGTCATTGAGACTGCTCTAACTGCTGGTGGTCAGCCAGGTTCTTCTGAAACTTCTTTTGATTATTTTTGTACATTTAGTAGTTTTTCTCCAGTGTCCCTCGAGGTAAACACATGCTCCGATTGCATTTTTTTTTGCTCTGATTGCATTCTCTAAGATGCATTTTTAATTTAAGCTGTGTAACTTATGGTGATCTTGTTTCAGAAATTTGAGTGCTATTGAAAGGCAAGAGTCAATACCTCTTTTTTCCTAGTAAGGCCATTTTGAATGTGGTACTTTTCTAGCAAATTTTAAGTGCTGCATTCAGCATGGATGTGATAGTGGCTTAAGATGTTTGAATCCAGGATACTTCCTTATTTTTCAAGGCCTAAGCAAATCATAGGGCTGCAGTGGACCTTGAGCTCTAGTTCATCTTTATGTCCTGTGATAGGACCAACGTCTACCAACTCCTTATATATGTTTATGGAACTGCTTCTTAAAACCTGTAGCTTGATCCAATGTTTTATTCTCCTTATCTTTGAAGGCTACTGAGAAATTTGAATCTTCCTACGTACAGGTTAAGATCACCACTTATTTTCCTGCGAATCATGCCACAAAAAACAATGTTCTCTTTCTTTCTGCAATAACCTTTAAAGCATGGAAGATTGCTATCAAACTTGAAAAAAAATTATTCTGTTTTACCTAACCTGAAGAAACAAGGTTTATTCAACATTTTCTCATAGGTCTTGTTTTATTGTTTTATAGGTCTTGAAGCATGATTTCCTTCAATATGGTGTTTCACAAGTACTGATCAGAGCAATAGGATTACCTTACAGGCCCTTCCATCACATTGCTATATCCATCACACTGTAATGTTTGCCTTATTTACAAAAACATGATGCTTTTCACTCATAATCAATGTGTGATGCAGAATAGACTCAGTCATACTTTTCTGGAGAAGAAACCATTTATTTTCCTTATTGTTTTGTGCATATGATTGCTCCTTTTTTAATGCAGAAATCTCTACCAGTCCTTTGTACTTTGTGTTTTTGTGCTATTGTTTTCCCATGTGCTATCTCCAGTTTGCCAAGGTAATTTGGAATTCTTATTCTGTACTGTCCTGCCATTTATTGCAGTCTGGCTAGCAGAGTAGTCTGCCTTTTCTTCTGTTCTTCTAACACATATAAATGTCATCTACAAATGAATAACAATTAATAAAAGAAGTACTGCAGATCACTTTTGTGAGGAAAACGTTACATATAACTGGATTCAGGACAGACACTATGGAGCCTTATTCAATATCAGCTTCCATTGTAACAGTGAACTCTGGTAGCTCTTCCCTGAGACTGATTTTCTGAAATCATCTGAACTATATTTTCCTAGCTGATATGTGACGTATCAATCTAGACAATATTGAAAATATTTCTGAAGTTGAGCAACACACATTGCCAGAGAGTGGAGAACTGACTCTTACCTGCTTTTTATAAATGGTCATTTGTTTTTCCTCTGCCAAATCCAAAGGTCTTCTCATTTCCTAGATAGAATTCCTGGCTTTTAGAAACTGTTCTTAATGTATCCTGTATTATCACCTTCAGTGTTGTTTTACTTCCTCTGGAATATGACTGTTGTGCAATATCAAGCAACAACAAAAAAATTAAACATTACTACATGTTGCAAGTGTTTAGTGAATATGTCATCTGAAAAATCACATTATTCCTAGCTCAGGACTGAGCCTGTCACCAATTCAAAATGTTCAGATGAGAAACAAAAGCACTTTGCATTTAAAAACTACGAGAGAGGAAGCAATTTTTGTCCAGCAGGTGCTAAACTGTTCCACTTGTTTTTAGAGAGTTTGACAAATAACACAGCTACTCCCACTCTAAAATGTAGCTAGAGATATGCAGACAAGGAGACTAAGATACCTTGGTTGACCCTTCTGATTATAAAATGGGTGACTCTTCATACTATAGATCATGGATGATGTTAGGGTATGGGGAGCAAACCAAGGATCACAGATACATATCTGTTAGCTAAATAAGAATATAACTAGGTTGTACTTTGCAGGAGAAAGTGGCACACAGGCAGAAAACATTCTTTTTTTTTGTTTTTTTTGGTCAAAATACCGGTGTCAAAGAGTAGTATAATAATTTAGCTGTAGTAGTAGTATACTATATAAGTAGTATATAATTAGTAGGATAATAAGCCAGCTGTTGCCTGTACTGAGGTTTCAGTTTTACAGACTTCAGTGCAGGAAACTCACTGTGCTTAGAAATGCCCAT
>VZTT01051154.1:3984-30471 GCA_013400855.1 Buphagus erythrorhynchus
AGGAAGGAAGGAAGGAAGGAAGGAAAAGAAAGGCAAAATCCTATTTCCTTAAAGCAGCAAAGGCAAAATGAGCAGGGAAAAATCTCCCCAGCTGCTGCTCCAGTGAGCTCTGACCCCAGAAATGCTGCAAGCTCACTTTCTTCCTCATGGGTTTGCTGCATTCCTCTCCAAATACCTCCTTGTCCCTGTGCTGGAAATCGAGGACAGAGACCTACACACCATGCTGAGCCACAAGCCATGGCTTGAGAGTCATGAGATGGAGAAGGGACCAGTGGCACAGAGACAGGAGGAGAATGTGAGATCAGTGGGATAGCAGGAAGAGGGATGGCCTCCAGGTAATGCAACAACTGCCTCCAGAGGCAAAGCCCTGGGCTTTCTCCTTCTACATTGTTCTTTCATCCACCATTAATCAAAGTCTCTGGCACTAATTTCACATTAATCAGCTGATTCCTCTTCAGGCTCGTGGCACTGGCTGAAAAGTACCTGTAAACAGAGGCTCACCCACCAAGTGATGTCCCCCCACTCTGAGAAAAGCCATCAGCAGCTTGACTGCTTCAGGCATTTTCCCACTAGGTGGGACTGCTTTCAGGAGTCAGCCCTTCATTCAGGAGGAAGGCAATTCCCGCAGGGTATTTTCCCCTGCACCACCTTTGTGTCTAATTTAATTTTTTTTTGCCAGAATGTTTTTAAACATGCATAAGTCTGACTCAGCAACCCAAAATATTTCATTTGATGCAAAGCAAAATGTCCTATTTTGTTTACAAGCTAATTAGCCAGTCTTATCTCGCTCACCTTTATAAGCACATGCAAGCCAACAACACAACCTGTGAATATGAAAAAGCCTGGATTTAGGAAACATCAGAGTCAAGCTATATTGGCACTTCCAAAAGCACATCTCTCATTTCTTATGGGGAGGATGGGAGGCTGAAATGACTTCCCAAATTCAGCTTGATTTTGCAAATTGGTTTAGCCCTGCTGAAGGTCCATTTTTGCAAGAAATTTACAATCAGTTACAATTTTCCTTGCCAAGCTCAGACACTCAGAGAGCACTCAGAGAGCTGCAGAGCAAATCCAAGGGCAGATCTCAGCCTTATGGACCGTGGACAGCCCCTGATCCTGCTGGGTCCTTACCGGGTTATAAGGGATGTGTCACCTCTAACCATGTAGGACTGCTCTCCCTAGCCCCTTTGTCTTTGGTTAGAGAGCCCTCCTTCTGGCAGGAGGTAACATATTATTCTCTCTGCCCCTGATTAAACCAATATACAAATAAAAAAGTCTGGCTTGTATAAGTAATGACTCAGGACAGAGGAAACATCATTTACACTGGGGCAATTAGAGCAGTCTAATTAAACCCAAGTCTTCCGATCAGGTTCTGCTGGTTAACTGGGTTACAGGCACTCTGGATTATATTAACAAAATGAATCAGTTAATTATATGACAATCAATAAGAAGCAAAAAGTAGGACAAGCAATTTGCCTTTAAATGACCATCTAAATTCATCAACATGATACATGTTTGTAAGTGTTAAGGGAAGGGGCAGACATGACAGATCTCTTAGGCACTATGACAATCATTTCTGATATCTGCAGTTCCTGAAAAGCAAAGAACTGACAGCATCTCCTTGAAAAAAAACCCTGCCTTTTTATAATAGCTTGCAAAACAAACAGAGCACCAGTGAACAAAGCTACTGGGAAAAAAACAAAAAAAACCAAAACACCATCAAACTTAGGGCTTTAATAAACTGAAAGTCTTAGGCTTAGAGCTGTGAGCCCAAATGGTCAGCACTGCTTTGAACCAGAGACATTGTGGTCTTAAATGATTATCTGACTTAGAGCTCCCATCCAAATTGAAAACCTTGGTGAAGTGGGAGCTGGAAAATGACATTGTTAAAGAGGCAATTTTTGCCCTGAAAAGCTCACAGCCTGAATGGAAAGACTTAAAAAAATACAGGGGAAGAACTATTTTGTGAAAAATACAGAACTATCTGTTGTTCTCATTTTGCTGGGTTCAAAACAGGCAGACTGTGAGGGGTTTTTCAGCATTTGTAATGAGGGCTTTTAATCATTTGGGGTTTTTAAAAAAACAACAGAAAGCGTTATCAAGATGGCTATTGAGAAGTTCTCTCTGAAAGCAGGGTTTTCAGTCAAGCTAAAAAGCAATAACATTTTCAGGAAAAAAAAATCAGTGAAAGTGTCATAAAAAATGAAATGTCTGACAAGCACAACAATCTTTCCAGCCTTGAAAAAAGGGATTGGGTATTTTATTTTTGACTTTCTGCTTTATGATTTCAGCTGGATGGGTAATGCAGAATCAGGAAGGTGACTTTCCCTCTGCTGGAGATGGAGACCTCAGGACCAGAAGGATGAGTTTTACCCCAAATCATGCCTGCAATCACAGACTCATTTAGGTAAGGAGGGACCTCTGGCAGTCTCTGGCCCAAGTTCATGTTCCAGTTTCTAAGGACCAGTTTCAAAGATTAAATCAGTTTGCTTGGGCATTTTCTGGTTGAGCTTTGAAGACCTCTGAGGATGGGCACCCCAACCCCTTGTCCCACTCACACTAACTCAGGTTTTCAGCCTTCTGGATCAGGGCCCCGATGAAAAATGTACCTAATGCCTCTCAGTGCCCTGGGATTGTCATGGAAGGAGATCAGGGATGTGCAGTGGCATCTACAGTCATGGGGGAAGTGGCCTCTGAAAGGAAGAGATGTGGACCAGAACTTTTTGAAACCTTCAGGCTCTGTCCACAGCAGGAACATGAATAACTGAATGTGGGTGCCTCATCCGAGGCAGCCGTGCTGGACACACTGAGCCCCACCACAACACAGAGCTCAAGATGAACTCTAAAGCTCTGACACTTCGTTTGTCATCCTTGTTTTCTCCTCCTGTATGAGAATGTTTGTGAGTCTCTGCAGCAAAAAAAACTAAAAAGGAAGAACCTCAATGCCACAGGCTGGACTGCTAGGCAAGGAATTGACTTGCCAATTTTGAGCAATCACTTAGCATCTTGCACAGGAAGTGGATCAAGCTGCTGGGGACTTTCAGCTCAAAGAAAACACTCTAAAAAAGCTGAAACTGCCAGGAAGCAGAGGAAAGCGGATTGCAGTGAGATGGCTCTGCTGTCCCAGTGGCAGGTTTTACTGACAGTAAGAGCTCCAGGCTCCTGGAATTGCTTTCCCAAATTCTCTCCAGCTGGCTGCCGAGTTAGAGCCTACAGAGAGTGAAGGCAAATACCTTTCATCTTTTTTAAGCTTTATTTTTGAAGGAAGCAGAATTATTTTGCTGTTCTCTTTTTTTTTTTTTCCCTTCTTTTTCCTAATAACTTTAAAATCCTTTGGCTGCTTGCACCAAATTTTTCACAGGGGAACCAGACATGCCATTCTGACAGGGAGCTAGGGAGAGGAGAGAGAAACTCTGCTAGTGCAAAATGCCTCTTGACAGCCACACCAGAGCATGAAACATCTCATTTACAGGACACCATGGACTCCAAGCAGAAGTCAGCCTTCAGGAATAACTCCATGGGAAATGTACTGTGCTCAGATCAGCCCACGTGTCTCCCAAGTAAGTTGTCCTGCTTTACAGCAGGGTTTTGCAGTTTGCTCCGAGCAATGCCTGTGTGCAAGCAGCAATAGTTTTAGCACGGATGGAGGTTGTGCTCAGGGCTCCTTTAGTCCTCAGCTGCTGGAGCCACCACATGTGCAGTTGTTAAAGAGCTCTGCTGCATCCTGGACTGTATCATCAGGCATTAACCATCAGATGCCACACAGCATCCTTTCCCTCAACACTGCAATTCCATGTCCAGTTTTGGGTACCCAGTCTCAGTGTGTTAGGAGGTGAGAAGTGACCAACATTATCAAAGCCCTTGAAAATAGGAAGTGCAGAAGGAAACTGAAAAGGATATGATTGTTTTAATCTCAGGAAAGTGGAATATGAGATCAATCTGCAAATTTATAAGAAGTTCTTGCAAAGTAGGACATTTTCTCTGTGGTGAGAAGTAAGAAAGGAAAAAGGTAGGCTCCAGTTGGAGCTCAAGAGGACATGTATGGGTCAGAAGTTAGGGAAAACCTTGTCTGGACAGGGGTGGCCTTCCACCACTGCAGTTTTTAAGAGCAGGCAGTACACCCTTCAGCTGGGTTTATGCTTTGGATGAAAGTGACCCCTCGACCTCCCTCTTGACTTAATTCCTAGTTTTCCATAAGAAACCACCATCTCTGAGAAGACCACCAGCAGCTTAATGCTCTGCTTGAAATAGATGGGCAGGACACTTATCTTAGAAGGGAGGATATAATTTTTTCAGCTTGCCTGGTGTGCTCAGTGCTGCACAAAGCACAAGGACAACTCCTGCCCCATTGCTTCAGACAATAAGGATGCTGCAAATTCCAGATTATCATTCATGCCTAAATGTCTTACATGCATTTGGGAAAACCTTAGGATTTTTCTCCATGCCACAACTAAACTACAGTGAATTGGCATTTTAAAAGCTCCACTGAATCCTTATTTGGTAAGAACAATGTGATTGTTGCCAATTTAAATTCAGTCAAATCACTATCCCACCATATAGTGGTCTGGATCTGGACATTGGCATTTCTATCCAGGACATTTAACTGTGCAGTAAATCAGCCCTTGCAGCTTGAATTGCAAAACATTACTCACATAGGAGGCAGCTATCACACAGCCCCCAAATCTCTCTGCTTGCAGGAGCAAAGAACCACTGCACACATCCAGGATATATGGGCAGTGCATATGGATGCTCATGCTGGACACTGCTGATGCCCCTCTGAAGATTAGGAAGGAGGCTTTTCCTCTTCAAAGGCCACTTACTAACTTGTTCTTCTTGGAAGGTCTCTTTGAAGGCACAAGGGCTCTGATTGTGCCACACACAGTCTAATCAGCAAACCTGGCACGTCTCTGTGCAGGAAAGGAAATAAAAACCACCTTGATCACTACTTGCCTTTTACCTTAACCAAGCCTGCCTTGATCTCACAAAACCCAGGGTGCTTGGAGTACAGAGGCACAAGTTCAAAGAGACAGCAAGAAGTTAATCTGAAAGCAAAAGGTGCTCTTCAGGCAGGTGGGAAGAAGTAATTAGAAAGCACAGCTATTCCAAAGCTTCAATAAATGACATCAAGGCAGCCATTATACACTCACTAAAGCACAAGGGTCCTTCACTCTTGTCAATCAAGGAAAAAAATGCACAAGGCTGTAGACATATGGGCCAGACTGCAAAGGCAGGAGCTCCTGGGCTCCTCATCACCCTGCTCTGCTCGAGGCAGAGACTCTGCAGGAAACAAGCAGTGTCAGGAGTTCAACACCTGTCAAGACTTTTCTTTTGTTTAGTTGTGTTTCTCCTGTCCCCTCCACCATCAATATTTACTCTGCTCCATGAGTTCTGTGGTGCTCCATGAGGTTCAGCTTTCCATGGGCAATGTCCCATTTGGTGTTACCCATCAAGATGGTTTTTTACTTCAGCATTTTAGTTATTATTTCATTCACCTTCAGAAACTGTAGCATGTCCCAGTCTGAAGCCTAGTGGCAAATCAAAGGACACTTATACTACTGAGACTCCCAGCCCCAGGCAAATGTAGCCCTGGATTCAGGATCCTGTTGCTTCAAAACTGCAGTTGCAGAGAGAGGTTCTTTCCTTCATAACTCTTCCATCTCTAGCTCCTTGTCTATAAAACACAGCTGATCACTGCACAGCTTTTGTCTGTGTAGGCTGTGAGCTCTTGGGGGCTGTCCAAGGACACGGCAGGCGAGCAGCCCCTCTGTCAGGCAACAGAGGATGACCTGTATGAGCTGAACACAGGCAGGTTGGCAGAGAGAGATTGCATCTTTTATCAGCAAAAATTGATTCACAAAAGCCAAGAGGAGCAGTTTTCTCTCTGTGAGCAACATCAATACACACATATGGATCCACAGTTAGTGTTTTTCCAAAGGATTTCACTGCTCCATTCCAACATCCCTTTCTATCCCTGACTGACATTCAGACAACTGCTTCCCAACTCAAGCTTTTCATACCCCACAGCTAGGCCTGAATCCCACATGGCAGTGGTGCAGACCCAAGCCCTCTGTTCTGCACCAGATGTGTGCCAGCTGCAGCAGAGCAGCACGAGCTGTGACTCTCTGCTCAGCTGCCTCTGCCTGAAGGAACAGGAGGAGGTTGTGGTACCTGGCTGCTCCCAAAGGGAAGCAGTGCCTCTGGGCAGCACAGCACATCTCTTCTGCAGGCCAGCAGCTCCTCCCTCCTGCTCCCCCAAGCCCAGGAGGCACCAGCCACATTATCCAGCATGATGCTGCTTCTGATCCTTGATGGCTCAGGGAATCACCTGGACACCGAGTCCTGCTGGACTTGGGAAGGTGCCCATGTGAGTCTGTGATTCCACCCTCTGCTGTCAGCTCTGCTCATGGGCACAGACCCCTCTAAGCCACCCAAGCCACTGTGGAGCTGGGGCTGCCAGCAGCACTAGGAGCCCTTTCCCGTGCTGTAAGCACTGATCCCTCCTAAAACCTGAAGCGATCACATTAATCAGTTTGCTTCGAAGTAGGCCATGTGAAATGTGTTTGAGCCTGGCTGATAAAATGGGGAGAGGAAGAAGTGCAAGGAGATTAGAAAGGAATCATGCTTAATTTGGGAACATCTCTGAAGATTTATTCCAAAGCATGAAAGCCATAGAGAATGCTCCCGCCCAGAGATTAAAGATGCTGTGACTCACATCTCTGAGGCCTGACAATAGCTTATTCAGGAGAGCTGCCTGTAGCCACGAGACAGAGGATACAGTTTTCCCAAGGCATTTCAATTTTCAAGAGGAAAAAAAAAGATTAGGCTTCATTAATTTCACCAAATAACATGAGACACCATTGGCCCCATCTCTCCTAAATGGGCTGTAGATCTCCAAGCTTTTGTCAGCCTGAGAAAAACCAGAGCCACCAGCTGGAGACAACTTCCACCTTCTGGTATTTCCTATTGCATTTGGCCTCCAAACAAAAGCAGAGAGAAGAAGCCAATGCAAGGTCCTTGCTGCTCATGGGGGAAATGCAGCAACCATTGCTTGCCTATGTCTCCTTCTTCCACAGAAATTAAATCCAGGGGCCAAAGGTGTTCAGCTGTTTTATCATGTTCTACCTGCTGCTGTGAGGATCACACAGCTCCTGAGCAGGTGTCCCCATTCTGTGGGGTGGCCCACTAAACACTGACTGAGTGGATGGTGCCAGGACCTCAGCATCTCTTTCCCCATAAGCTCATGATAGTCCCACTGTCCATGCCAACTCCAGGTGAGCCTTCAAAGGAAAGAAGGTGGCACCTGCAAGAGGGTGTGTGTAGGAATTAGTCTTGTGGTTTCTGCTTTGCTTCTATCATTGGGTGCAGAAGGGAAGGGGATGGTGGGTTTGGGAGAGGGAGATGGCAGGCATAGGGAAGAGTGGCAGAGCAGCTGTGGCACTGCATTGATGGTGCACAAAAGGCTCCCCTGCATCACTGTGCAGGAGATCATCTTTGGTACAGCATTACAGATGGTCCTTGCTGAGCAGCTGCCACTGCTGCTCCTTGTTCTGTTCTCCAAGCAGGAGCAGACAAGCCCAGCCCCATAAGAGGCTTTGCAGACACTGTGTTGATCTTCCTGCTGATGGGGAAGGACAGACAGAGTCTGCTGAACCTAAAAGGCTGTGTACCAGCTTTAGGCTTGCAGGTAATTGTACTCATCTCCCATACATCATCCTGGAAACAGCAGCCTCTCTTGCCAGATCTAATGCCCTTTATGCCATTTCTTTTGTGGAATCAGCTTGAAATTGATTTTGAAACAGAAGCAAGAGGCTGTATCAGTTTTCCCCTTGGAGGTGTGACAGCCCACCTGCTTTCTGCCAGGTTAGGTTATTTCTATTCTCTGCTGTATGTGTGTGTGTTCCCCTGGCTCTGTTCACTGAGACAGGTAGAAAGGATCCCATCTTCCCAAGTCAGGCTTGGGGGAGAGGAGATGACTGATGACATGATGTAGCAGAATGACAGCCACCCCCACACTTCACACTGTGTCCATCTCCTGCATTTTGTTTGACAGGAGAAGGGTTCAAGGCAGAGATCTGAGGGACATCCATTCTCTACAGCTTATTCAGACCTTTCCAAATCATGAAATCCATCTGCCCAGCTGTGGAAGAAAACTGAGCTTAAGGGCTAATGCACAAGGTTGCCTCACCTGTGGCAAGAGGATGCCATCAAAAGGCATCCCCAGATTTCTAAGCAGTGCAAGGTCATAGGATTGCTTCTTTATGTCTTTTTTTGAGATTCCTGCTTGAGAAGTTCTCTCTAACTCAAACCTGTAACACCAAGAACATGCAAAGAGGTGACAGCCATGCCTTCAGACGCCCCTCTTCTGTAGCTGTGCAGCAACATTACGATCTTCTGACTGGAGATAGAGTTGCAGAAGAAAACCCAAATCCAGAAAGGGTGTGGAGTGGCTTTTTTTTTTCCCACAAAGCTTTCAGTTTAAATATTAACAAAGCAGTCAAGATTTCCCCCATTCTTAAGCAAAAATCTTCTAGCACCATCTGTTCTTGAAGATTCCTATTAACAGCACAGTGTCACTGAGCAAAAGCAGCTGCTAGATCTGGGCTGGTGGCAGTCAGAGACACTGCCAGCTGGTGTAGACCTGGTGTGAAGATCCTCTCAACCCTCCAGATCCCAGGCAGGACTGGGGGAGCCTTCATAAGGTTAGTCCATGCTCCTAAAAGAGTCTGAACATATATTTGCTCAACCTCCCCTTTAAGACCTCCTCAGAATAGCAGAGTAGAATGTTGGATGGTTGAGGCTGACAGGGACTGAAGGTCAACTGGTCTGCATGGCTCAAGCAGGGCCACCTAGAGCTGTTTGTCCAGGACCATGTCCAGTCAACTTTTGAATATCTCCAAGGATGGAGACTCTACTCTGGGCAACCTGTACCAGTGCTGGACCACCAGAATGTACTGGTGGTGCCTGGGAGAGTCCCTCAGGTGCAGGACTTTTCACTCTGCTGAACTTCACAGGGTTCCTGTCAGCCCATTTCTCCAGCACGTCAAGGTCCCTCTGGATGGCAGCACGACCCTTGGGTGTATCAGCCACTCCTCCTGGTCTTCATGATCAGCAAACTTAGTGGGGATATACTCTTACCCCATCATCCACACCATTAATAAAGATGTTGAACAGGACTGGGTCCAGTACTGACCCCTGGGACACACTGTGACCTGCTGGACTCCAACTAGACCTTATGCTGATGATGATCACCCCCTGGAGTGGCCCTTCATACAGTTTTCAATACATTTCACTCTCTGTTCAACACAGAGATCTTGCTTTGGTCTGCAAATCTGTTGTTATGCTTCACTATTCTCCCTCCTGGGACTTTTTTCCTTCCTCAATGCATTTTGAAGCTGATTTTCAAACAGTGCCTCCTTGGACCTGGCTAAGCCTTGGACCCACATGCCAGGGGCAGGTGGGAGAGACGCTGCTCTTCACAACGTGCTCTGTCACTGGAGTGGCCCTGGTTTGTAGCACAGGCTCATCCAGCAATGTTCCATGTCTGTGCATCTGAGCCTCTTGTTTTCAGATTACTCCAGGGCTGGTTTTATTAGTGGTTGATTGAGTGGTCTCAGCATGGTTCTTGTGGAATACCCATATTTTCCGCTCACCATGGAGCAGATGGAAATGTTCTCAGTGAGACACTCATGCATGTGCATTATCTACAGAGGAAATATCCACATCTCAGGTCTTATTGCTGCTGCCAACAATGCCCCCTGTCAGCTTCTGGGGAAATTTGACTGATATTTATTTGGGCACTACCAGAATGGAGCACTGGCAGAAAATTCCCCAAGTCATGTAAAAATGCCATTGATTCTCCTGGTAGAAAATCTTCAAATGCTGTAAATACCCTATTGAAATTGCTTTTTTTATCACTGTGTGTTGAAATCTTGACAAAAAGCCTGGGAAAAAGGTTCCTTATGAATGTTTTGACCACCGTTTCAAAAAGAGTGTGATTAATAAACACAATGGGCTCTTTTTTTCCACTTGGGCTGCTCTTTTTACCTGCTGGAGTCTTCTAGGTGAACAAGATTAAGCTATGAAAGACTTCAAGAAGCAGAACCACCAACAGATCTGGAAAAGACAGAGCATTAAAAAGGAGCACCAGACACCTCCATTTAGGGGTATTCAGGAACTGGCATTAGGCCATTTTTGTGCTGCCCAGGGGTTATATGGGTAAAAAAAGTACTTACAAAGCAATCCCATGATTGGAGTTGTAATTTTGGCACCCTCATGTTAGGAGGAACAAGGGAGCAAGGAAAGAAGTGGAACTGTGCTCTCAGCAGCTGGAAATGGATGCCGTGGTTGATGCACCTGCACAGCACAAACACATTCAGATTTATATGTATGACTGAGTGAATGATGACCCTGCATATTCCTGTTTGTATGCAGTACAACTGACCATCTTTCCTCTCCCACCTACCATCCTTAATTATTGCTGATTTTGGGATTTTTAATGTTAACGTCATGTTTTCCATCAGTCATGTCCATTCTCTAACTGTTGTCCTGGATCCAGACTGTCCCTCCACTGACCACAGATATCCTCCAGTCAAAACTCCAATGTTCTCAACAAAGCACAAAAGGTATAAATGTTTCATAGTAGTAGAAACTGAGTTTTTGTGGATCCCTCACATGTAGACACAGGTTTCTGTAAATTCTGTTCTGAATTCTTTGAAATGCTGAGTGGCAGAACCAGTGAGGCACCAGGCTCAGGCCGTGCTTGCATCGATTAGCTGAGCCCCAACTGATGTGTGGATGTTTTATGCTTTATTCACTAATGTACCTTCAGCAGCACTAATAAAATTTCCTTTGAACAAGCAGGAACAGGTGATCACACAATTATGTGTGTCTTGTCTGTCTGGATGATTCAGCCTCATGTTGTTGTCATAGCAGCATGTCCTCATCGTGGGCTCACACATCGAGGTAGGTCTGGTTTGCAATTTCCAAATAATAAACAAAGCCTGGTGCCCCGATTGGATATAAGAGAATTTGTTTTATTGTTGGGACTGTGGCTGTGGGAGGAAAAGTGGAGCTGAGTGTCAATACCTTTAGGACACCCCTGTAAGGAGTTCCAAGGGTGCAAACTCAGCCCCAACTGGGACACGGCACCAGGCTGTGACAGTGCATGGGAGTGTCACACTCACGTCCTGAGAGCCAGCAGGTCCTTGGGGTCACAGAGCACCTCTGCTGGGCAAGTCTCTTGTTACTGCTTTTGAAGGAGCAGCTCTCCCTGCAGCTGATCCCTGCAAGTTCAAAGTGACAAACACGGAGGCAGATTCTCAGTCAGGGTGGATCACCCTCTGACTAATTCAACTTGTTTCATATAGAGAGGGCCTGAGCAAGTCCATTTGAGGTTGATTTCAACCAGTTGTGGCTTAGGGCATGTGTTCAGACAGCAGAAAAGCCAACACACTTGCACACAGATGGGTAAGGAAGAGGAGAGTGGAGATCCTGAAAGAACCCTGCCTAGGACCAGTCTGAGCGCCACTAATTTTCCTTCTTTTTTTTTTTCCTCTGGCAGACAGAGCACAACATGATTCAAGTGCCTAAGGAAATTTTCAATCATACTGAGAGAGAGAGGAAACTATGAAATGGGATGGGATTGCTCTGTGATGCTGTGACCCGTGTGCACCCAAAGCTCTGCCTCAAATTGGAAGAAAAGTGCCAATTAATCTAACACTGAGGAAGGCATAGGCAACAAAACCATTTCATGTCTGCTCATTTCCCCCCATGACATATAGTCCTCTCCACCCTGCTAATTGGAGAAAGCTTGCTAACAGCAATTTGATGTGGGTTTAATTAAATATCTTTTGAATGCCTCTGAGCATTGGGAAAAGCTGGTGTAGTCATTCCAAGTCTGATACACTTAGGAAGGGCTTCAAATCTGGAGCTCGTTGCTTCATCGATGAAAAAATGCGGAGGATGTGGCAGCACTGGAGGATCTCTAATAAAAACAACGCCAGAAACTAAAGGCTGACAACATCTGGCTGCATAAAGCAGCATCTTCCACATCCTGCAGTTCTTCTAATACTGCAGAGAAGATGCTTGGTCATCCTGCAGCAAAGGAAGGGCTCCAAGGGAGGGAGACACCTCTGCAAGGGACATGTGCTGGGTGAGGATGCTGCTCTTGTGTCCTGAGGAGAAGGGCTGCAGGCCCATAAAGGGAGTGAAGCAGTGAAGGGTGCAGGAGGAGAGAGGAAGATGTGCTCTGGGGAGGGGACAGCTGCACAGAGGAGCAGCAAGCACCAGATGTGTTGGGGCACAGCTCTGTCCAAAGTCCACGAGAAACACTTTGGCAGGTCTGTTCAGTGGGTGTTGAGTGCTCCAGGTGAAGAGAAGGATTCTTGCCTGGGAATTGGGGCTGATGTGATGAGACCATTTGTACCTAAATAGGAGAGGTCATTTTAAGAAGGGGGAATTTAGGCATGTGTAGATACAGGAGGAGCATGCCACGGGTATCAGGTAGGCTGTGGGCAGGTAGATGCTCTTGAAGAAGTCAGACCCTAAGCCAAAGCCTCAGCTATGCCACAACTTTTCCCATTTCTTAAAAAAAGCCATATTCCACCTCCTCATCCTAGGAGGAGGCCGGGAGTGCTGCGTACAGGCTGAGTGCTGCAGGAGAGAGCTTGCAAATAATCTGAGAGCAACAGAAAAAATTTCAACAAGACCTTGAAAGAGTCTATTTAGCTTATCAGAAAGGAGGTCAAGAGGTGATTTGATTACAGTGCCTAAGTGCTGTCAGCAGAAGAAAACACCAGTTTCTAAAGAGCTTTTTAATCTATCAGAGAAAGCCGGAACAAGAGCCAGTGGCTGAGAGATGAAGGCAGACAAATGCAAATAAGACACGGGGAGCATATCTTTAGCAGAGGGGAGATAAATGGGAAGAGCAAACTCAAGGAGAATGGCCTCAGCATCTCTGGGTGCCTCCAAGTGGGAGCTGGATGACATGCTCAAGCCAGAGAGGAGTCAGGCTGGTTCCAAGGTGCCATTTAGAAGCCTGTGGTACATGGGCACATGAACAAAGTGCTCTGGCACTTCTTTGTCTCCTAATTGCAAGAAAATCCAAGTTCCTTGGTCTTGTCAGGACAGAAAAATGTTTGAGCAAAGGCTTTGGGGAAAACCTGGTCTGGTCACCAGGAGGAACTCAGCTCAGTGTTCATGGTTTCTAAGTCAAAACTGAATCCTAGGGGCCTGGGCTTCCAAAGGCTTGGTGGGCTGAACCTGTTCCTCCTGGCATTGGACCAGCCACGTGCTGGTGAGAAATTCCAGTCTAGTGGAAGGAAAAGCTGTCATGGGTAGGAATTAAGGCATTGCCAATGAAAAGCATAAACCAAAGAAGATTACCAGAAGTCTGTATGATCCTGTATCTGGCAGTGGCAGGGAGTTCTAGCAGGGGGTTGTTTAAAATAAAAACCCCTCAAGTTTGGAGTAATTTTTCCTTGGAATTTCTTCCTTCTTTCAAGCAGTTTATGACTGATGGACTCCTGAAGTGGACGTTGACACACAGCTATTAACAGGCCCTGGTGCTTCTCCCATGAAAACTCCAGGCAGTTTTTGGATCTATTACATTTTTGCCTGGAGCAATAACATTCATCACTAAATAACTCAATGTGGGGAAAAGTATATTTTTTTTTTGCTTGTCTCAAATCCTCTGATTCTCACTGGTACCCTCTATTTTTTGATGTGAGGAGCATGATATATTTACTAATTGCCATGTTTTGTGCTATTCAAGACGGTTGAGGCTTCTCTCCCACCATTTTGTATATACAAATACTATCTGAGAAAATGCTATTATTTGGGATTTTCCTTATCTTGGATTGGCCAGGAAAATTCCTATTTTTTCATTTTAATTTGACCTATTTCTAATTCAAACATCTTTGAGCATCTCTGGAGAATAGACACTAAGCTCAAGCAAAAAAACTTCTAAGCACTAATTTATGTGTTTCTCATCTGAATCCCTCCTGTTTGGTGATAAGAGAAGGTTTCTAAGTCTGGATTCTCCTGGGATGTCTGGGCAGCTCCCTCTTTAGTACTGCTGTGTTTTCTCCTTTTTTTCTCTGAACAGCTGTGTTCAATAAAAGAAAACTACAAACAAATAAATAAACCAAGCAAGTCCTTTCTGGCCCAGAGGCTGTTTGCTGGTGAAACCAGTATTTAAATATTTGCCACTTGAATGTGAAGGAAATTCCTGGGTTGTGCTGTCTGGTAAATAAGGCAGATTATTCAACATACAAGTTCTGGTGAAGTGTAGGAAATAATTTCCTGTCAGTAATGGGTGTTTACCAGCAAGTAAATGAATCCTACTGAGACTGGACCCATCTTCTCTCCCCTTAACTCCATGAGCTGTTGTAGTGAGGGTCCATCTACAGGTGGGAAAAATGGGCCAAAGATGGGTCACCCTGCCAAATGTTTGCCAAACCCTGCTGAAGGTAGCTATTTTGTCTGAAACAAGCAAACCCAAACAAACAACAACCAAAAACAAACAAAAAACCAGAAACAAACCAAAAAAAGCACTCTGATTCATTCCACATACTTCCTTTATATAGCTACAGAAATTTTAAAAATCCAGTTTCAGACATCAGCTTTTATTCTTTTCAACTTAATTAATTA
Source organism: Buphagus erythrorhynchus (assembly GCA_013400855.1). Classification (NCBI taxonomy): domain Eukaryota; kingdom Metazoa; phylum Chordata; class Aves; order Passeriformes; family Sturnidae; genus Buphagus; species Buphagus erythrorhynchus. The sequence continues at coordinate 18,634 of VZTT01051154.1, forward strand.
AATTTAGAAAATAAAAGTTCAAATAAAGTTTAACTATCAAAAAATCAAAATAAAATATATCAGAGTATCTAAAAGAAATATATTATTTGACCCATGCTGAGAGTTAAGTAGTTTGGTACTGTAACAAAAGTCAATGTTCAGCTTTCCAATCCAGCCCATGCTTGGAAAGTTTTTTTTTAGCTCTTGAAAGGTTTTTTAGTTGTGACAGCTGTTTCCTCTGTTTGTTTGGGTGGGAAACCTGAGTGAATAATCCTACCTATTCGAGTCATTAGGGACATAAGGGAATTCTCTTCACTGTTTGCTACAAAGCAGCATGTGCCCAGTTTCCATCTGAAAATTAGACCAACAATTCCCAGCTGGACAAGCTAGGAGGTAATCTTGATGTGGAAGTGTTTGCAGTGTAAATACACAAACCACAGATTGTTAGCCCTGCTTTACCAAGTCCATAATAAAGGCCAGAGCCTTAAAATCTGGAATTTGATAATTCCAGTAAGGGTTAGAGAGTCTGCACAGAACTTTACTTTGATTTTATGAATCTGTTCCTTGTTTTGAGTAGATCACCCTTCCTGCACAAAGCAAAAAACTTGCCCAAAACATCTCTTAACAGCATAAACTTTTTTTCTCAAAACCTACTTAGCGATGAGGGAAATACACTGTTAAATGTGGCTTTTCCAGTTGTGATTAATCACTCGTATTGCTTGGAAGCCACGTGAGGATATAAACATGTGACAGCAGCCATCTGGAGACAATTCTGGTCCAGCCAGACTGTCCCAGTTGTCACTCACAGCTGTGCCACCCTTCCCAAGAGCGTGGCAGGGATGGTGTGAGGTCCTGGGCACATGCTGGAGTCATTCCTGGTGGGATGCACATCGGGCTGTTTGCTCAGCGCCATTGGCACTGCTTTTCTGGAAAGCAGGAGTGACAAATCCTGGCCTCCTATACATTCCCAGCATCTCCTGCCATGGAGACCATCCCTGCGGGCAGTGGCAGGATGATTATACAAACAATACTTTGTATTAAAGCCCCCAAGGTACAGGCTTGTCCTTCTCTGAGTAAAGGAATGACCAGTCTTGAGTTCACCCCCTTTCCTCACCCCAGGCAGTGAATTTCAAAGGTTCAAAAAGCACATGCATGGTTTCAAAACATAATAATCCACTTTGCTCATTTTTTTAATCTCTGAGCCTTTTGTGGCCGTCTGACCACCTTTCTCAATTTGGGATTTCATTTCATCACTGCGAAGCTCTAAAAACCCAAGCAGAAAGGCAAGGTGGGATCCTCAGCTCACCCTGTGGCTCCTCAAGGCTTTACCCAAACACTGGTTTTTTAGAAGGCTCATGCTCCAGCTCTCAAGGAAGACAATGCCAGCAGCCACAACATGACAGCATCCAAATGCCATTCATCAAGCCAGCATGGTTTGCTTTCAGTTGCTTTTAATCTTTCCCAGGCTCTCTGAGGGAACAGCTTGGATCCTCCTGTGAATTGGAGAGTTCAGTCTCCCTCAGCACACCCCAGACACGGGCAGTTAACAGCGACAGGCTTTTCAACAGCCATAAAATAAAGGGCTGGAATTTTTTTTTTTTTAATGGATGCTATTAGTGTTCTGGGAAGAGCCTGGACTCATGCTCATTAAGTCAGCAGTTTCCAAAGTATTTCTAGAGAGGAAAAGAGCATAACTGGTTGAAATTCTTATTGTTGTAACAAATGATCAATGCACTTACTCACAGGGCCTCAGTGGCTGTGATTAATTCATAGCCAGAAATAATCGTGGAGGACCTGCTGCGATGCCATTACCTTATCTCTGCCTCACTGGTTGATTCTCAGGTACAACTGAAAACAACCCTTAATTGCTTGGTTAAAAACCCATCGGAGAATAAATGAACTGATTCAGCCACCTCTGCCACCACCCTTCACAGCTCCAGGAGATAACTGGATGGAAGGAAATGCACTTCAAAGTCCTCCAAGAGCCAGCAGTGAGAGGAAATACCTGGGTGTGTGTCACGATCCGCTAATACAGGAGGGGGTCCTGATGGTTCGTTTTTGGATCTCGGAGGTGCAAAAAGGCAATCAAGCGGGGGACAAATCAGTTTACTCACAGCACTGCATTTTTATTGAATGCTAACAACTCAGTTGCGATAGAGGGGAGAGATATAGGAAACAAAGTATAGAGAGAAAAAGAGGGGAATGGGGGAATAGCTGCCAACAGATGAGAAGGGAGTCCTCGTGGTCCAGCCAATGGACGGGTCTTCATCCGTGGGGAGTACTCAAAGGCTTCTCCAGAGAGTCACTTTTTTATAGTCCTTTTCCAAAGCGAGTGGCTTCTGGCCAAAGGTGGGGAGATTTATGGACCATTGTGAGGGTTGCTCCGAGGAACAGGAGTACAGAACCTGCTGCTCCAGCCGGTGCCTGCTCGAGAGCAGTGTGCCATGAAGCACAGCGAGCACCTGCAAGCAGTCCCTTGGCAAGCATCCACCTCCACCAGGCCAGAACTGGGTGGGGGTCCTCAGGGTCTTCTTGCGACGGTCGTGAGGCAAAAATGAGGGGAAACTCCTGACCATGTTTCCAGTGTGCCCAGTGGAACAGGCAGTGACCAGGGAATGGCCAGCTGCAGGGATGACCAGCCTGGGAGCACACCTCCACTGGTGGAGGGTTGGATTATTCCTGTGGGACTTCCAGGAGCACCTTCACCATCCCATTCAGGTGCCTCTCACCAGTTTTGCAGTCATCAGTGCTGGTCCCTTTTTTAAGAGAAATTTATGCCCTCAGATCTATAACTCAGACAGTAAAGCTCAAAGGTGGCCAGCCAGCACCCCTCTGGTACCAGCTAGGGACAGCTTTGTCCAGTCAAGGCTTGAATATCTCTAAGGACTGAGACTCACCACCTTCCTGGACCCTGTCCCAAGTGTCTGACTATCCCGAGGATGCATTTCTCTCCTAATGTCTAATTGGAATTTCACTGGCCACAAATTGCATCCAGTACTCTCTTCCTTTCACTTGGGATCTCCAAGAAGAATCTTGCTCCACCTTCTCACCCCAATCAGTGGCCCTGTTCTCAAAATTAACCTTCATCCTCTTTCCCTTGCTGCCTTGCTGGTTATGCCAGCAGCAGAAGAGCCATCTCATATGGAGATGTGCCTGCATTGTGGTTCTTCAGGTGGATTAGGGCATCGTCTTAGAGTCCAGGCTTCCAGGGCTGTGTAAATACAGAGCAGATATTCAGATGTCCTTGACAGGGGCAAGCAGACGGGCTTGTTCCTACTGCAGTAGGATGGATGTCATTGCTTCTGAGCCACTCTCTTTAAGGACATAGGCAAATAAAAATGCAGGAGAAAATCCACTACTTTACATGGTGATGCTTTTAATTGCCTTGGCTAAATGGGAAATTAAATGCTGGAAACTTCAAGTCCTGTTTGATGTTTAGCATCCCTGCTCCTAGAGCATGGGTTCTCTGGGCATAGCTTTGGTAGCCCAGGGAGCGTGAAATCACTCCCAAATTGCTCGACATGAAAGGTAATTGGCCTCCATTGCCTGAAACATTCCTGCTGCAGGCTCAGGGAGCAGGCACCACCTCCCAGGTGGAACAAACTCAGAGATCCCTCCCAGGCTGTGTACGTGGCATCGAGAGCTCCTTGTCCAACAGCTGCAGGGAGCATCTCCTGCCTCTGGAGGAGCTGGTGCTGGTGCATGGCAAGGCTGGGGAGATCAGCCCCCAGAGACAGAGCAAGAGAGAAGTGTCCTATCACCAGCCCTGTGCTATGCCTTTTCCATTTTATCCTCGTTTTGTTCAATCAAGGCACATTCACTTTGATATTAGGAGCATCAGGAAAGAGAAAAGATCACAGGTTAAAGCAGGTTTCTGTTCCAAGACTGAGCAGTCCTGCCCGCTTTGTCCTGTGCACAGACACCTTGCACGCTGCTGGCCATCCTTGCTGCCTCCCCCACTCCTGCCATGCCTTTGGAGTTGAGGATTTTGGGTGTGAGGAGGAAACCCAGTCTTCGAGATTCTCATTCATGGATTTGTACAGTGGCTCAGAGACATTCCCTGCTCTCTTTTGTCCTTTCCTAATAACTCCTTGCAGCAACAGGAGAGGTCACAAGAGTGATTTGCAAACCTGTGCAACCCTCCAGGACCATGGAGTGGGGCTGAGACCCAGTTCCAAGCTCATGACCAAGCTTCAGAAGAAATCCTACCCTTTCAGGACCTTCTCCCTATAGCTTCTGTAATCTCCAGAAGCCCAGACACCCCCACAGGGAATGTGCAGCAACTCCCAACTTTCCACACTTCTAAAAGCTGTTTCATGAGCAATATTCCTGGGCATGATCTGCTGCCAGACTGCAGGAAATCTTGGCAGGCTCGTGGGATGTCAGGGCTTGGGAACCAGCACAAAAGTTCCTTTCCATACACATCAGCCCTATGGTCTGATGCTGCTGGCCTATCCTGCTCACTGTCCATATATTTACTTAAAAGTTAGGACCAGAGGATCAGAAGACAACCTGCAAGATTCATGTACAGCTCTGAGTCTTTTGGCAGATAATGGGACCATGGCCTTGAGAGGAGTTATTCTTCTCTAGCTGAAGGAAAGAGAAAAGGTGGTATTTGCAATCTTGGGGGTTTTTTTGTGGGTTTTTTTTTTCTGTTTGGGGTTTTTTTTTTTGTTTTGTTTGTTTGTTTTTGTTTTGGTTTTTTTTGTTTTTTTTGTTTGGTTTTTGTTTGGTTTGGTTTTGGGTTGGTTTTTTTGTTTGTTTGTGGTTTTTGGGGTTTTTTTGGTGTGTGTTTCTCTTTGTTTGTTTATTTGTAGCTCTTCTCTTCCTAATCCTTTTTTTTCCCACTCCAGACAAAAAAGGCCAGACCCGTGTAAATAGTTGAAGCAATGTTAAAACCTATTTATAGCTGCTGAAAAATTTCATGTCTTCAGATTATTGCTTTCAATGTTTGGATTATTGGTCATTTGGGGAACAGGGGAAAGATCTTTGTATCATTACACTGAAAAAAGCAAGAAGGGAAAACATCCTGAGAGGTCACCTGACCAAAACCTCGTTCCAAAACTTTTAGAGAAGGCATTTCCACCTCTTCCCCAGGAGATAAGAGCCATCAGTATCACAATGCTGGTGGGAAAATACAGGTTAACAGGGAAAAATAAAACCCTGCTGCCAAGGGAGGGGGACAGACATTGGCAGCACAGGGAGGTGTCAGGAGCAGAGATGCTTCTCCGGACACCGTGCACTCAATGTGTAAATTGCTTTTGCTGGCCAGCAGGAGAGATAGGAGGGTTTGCCCAGTTTTTCTCCTCAACGAGGGATAGACCCAGCTGGTTTCAGCACTGATAAAGATCACCTCATTATCTCCTGCGAAAACCACATAATTGCAGAGCGTCTCAGATGGGAGTGATGATAAACACCAGCATGAGCTCACTTCCTCCATTCACTCACTCGTTTGGGAGGTTTCTTAATATGCCAAGAGGCAGGGAAACCACTGCTAATCCACCTCCCAGAAGGATCTTGGCCAGGAAAGAGGAGCTGTCATCACCACCACATCCTTTCAGCCAGACACTAGAGATCAACAGCTGTGATATTGCACGGAAGCTCCCATCAGCAGCTCCTGGCACCAGTGTCTCCTCCCTGCTGTCCTGGTCCTTGCCTGACCCCTGTAACCAAACCATCTCGGTCCCTTCTGTCACCCCAGTGCCACGAGCAGCCTCAAGGACTGGCAGGTCCTGGAAAGGCTCTGGTGACACCAGTGCTTGGTGCTGTCCTCTCCACCCACTCTGCTGTCTCTTCTCAACCTGAATCCTTTCAAGAAGAGGTGGGTGGATCTTCTCAAAGCCCCCAGGATTTACACAGCTGATCCAGCACACAGCTGGCAGGGGACACATCCATCACATATTTCCAAAAGCCCACAGAGCTTTTCTTCTCCCTACTTTCTTCCTCCTCTTCCTTTTATTTTTTATATTCTCAGGTGAACACAGAGTATTTCAAAGAGATCTCTGCCAGCGTTGAAGCTTTGAAGCCAGCTGGTGGAGCAACCTCAGGTGACATGGAGAAGGAGCAGGGCCCAGCTGGGTGTCTTCCCAGGAGAACTGAATCAAAGCCAGAAGAAATGACAGCACAAGCTGATCCGACTCAGTCTGTCTGGGCTTTCTCCCTCCCTCCATTACTGAGCCTGGCCCAATAGTCCTTCCAGGTTTAAAATTAGCAAAACCTTTGCTAAGCTTCAGATTAAATTCCTGGATCACCAGCAGAGATAGCCTGTAGCAAAGCCTTGGATTTTATCTTTAGTTATCAGCAGGAATATTATATTCTTGCAGAAACTGAGCTGAGAAGAAGCCAGCATCTGTGATCCCTGCTGCAGAGCTGAGCATCTGCTCGAGGGAGGGCTGGTAATCAGGAGGAGAGGGGTCAACAGAAGATGATCTTCTAAGTCTTCCTCTATAGACTGAATCTTTAATATGTTTACTTAGCCAGATGCAAATCCTTTTGCAAACTCATGGCACTGCTGAGTACAAGCATGCACAGAAAATTAACAAAGCTGGAGCATCAATTCCTCATCTATCGCCAGTGTAAGACTCCTGGTGACTGCGTGGGCGGAAGGAAAATGTGCTCTTTCCAATGTCCAGGGAAACAGAGCTGAGTTTCCAACAGCGTTCTCCAATTCATAACCCAGAAAGCCTGTCCAGCACCTCATGGCTTCCTTCTCTCTCCTGGCTGCTCTCTTTCCCTGATCTGCTCCTGGGCTGCTCCTTCCCTCCATCCCCAGGGCTTGAGTCTTGCCCTTGTCCACACTCAGCAGCAGAGTTTGCCCATGGCCAGTGAACTAAGGCAGGAGAGCCTCAAAACACAGGAATGGCACAAAGTGCAAAACCATTGCAGGGTGAGCAGTTGTACTTCAATGATTCTTGTGGGTCCCTTTCAACTCAGGACATTCCATGGTTATATGGTCTCCAAGTGTGCTCAGAAGCAGATGAAAGAGTACCATAGCAGCCTGGGATACAGACCCCTCACCTGGGCATCCTGTGCCTGCTGGAGACAATCCTGCTTCCTCCTGCCTGCTGGCTGGAGGTTCTCTTCCTTGGTGGGAACTAGAGAAGCATCCTAGTGGCCACTCTGCTGGAGTAGAAACCTCTTATGGCCACTTTATTTGTTGCTGGGGCAAGGACAAAATGTCACTTGGAAAGTGGGGACACTGACTGCATTTGTCTGTTCATGTATGTCTGATCTATGCTGGAGGAGCAGGAGGAACTGGAGTCCAAGCTATGAAGTATTACATGGTTGTGGAGCCACCAGAAAATCCCTATATAGCATCCTGGACTGGACCAGAAAGGGTGCTGGCTGGAGAGGAGGCATGGGCAGGAAAGGCCAGGAAGGCAGCACAGTGTGGGCTGAGCTACTCACAGCATGGATGGCCCTGGCTTGGGACAGGTCAGTGTATCTGAAGCTTATCTTTTCACAATTCCTTCTTCTCTCTACTCTTAACAAAACATGCTCAAGTGTATGTGTGGTGTGCCTAAGGTTCAAGGTCACCTTGTATTCAGCCCAGCACAATGAAATCTTAGAGGAACTGGGTATAACAAAAGAGCTGGGTGACTTTGAGCCTCAGAAGGGACTTGAAATAGATCACAGCTACCTGGAGCTTAGAAAGCCCTCTGTCCACTGCCTTCACTGCCTGCTTGGTGAGACATCCTGCTCCTGTAGTGCAGAGGTCTGGGGATCCCCTCTGAGAGCTGATGGTGACAGCTGAGGAGGAATGAGGCTGGCTGAAGCAGAGCCTGTGTTATACCATTCCAACCCAGGCAGCCAGGTCAATTAAAAAATAAAGACAAAGGCTCTTGCTGCGGGTCTGCCATCCCTATCAAATTCATTATCTCCCCCCACCTACAGAAAGAGGGCAACTGTTCACGTAAGGCACAGCTAATAATATCTGAGTACAGGACATTGCTGCTAAATTATAGGGAGGGCTTGGGAAGGGAAATTAGTGTCATTTGCAAGCCCAATAATAGGGGCTGTGCAGCATGAATGCCGATGCGGGAGCAGGCTGGAGGACAGAGAGTGGCTTATGCAACTGTCCCTGTCCTCCTGTGGTGGCACAGCCAGGCTGGCAGCAGGCACAGGGTGGGGCTCAGGAGCAGGAGAGCACAGCAGAAGTGGGCTTGAAAGCCAAAGGCAGGTTAAAACAGAGGGCAAAGCAGATGCCTGTGTGTGACATTGGAAGCTTCTCTTAGGGAAGAAGGCTCAGCCCTCCCCTTCCAGCTGACACAAAAGACCCAGAGCAGAGATTAGGGTTTAGGGTTCCCCCTCTAGGGCACCAGCTGCAAGGGGTAGAAGGTCTGGTGGTTTCTACTGAAGGGACACTTTCTGGGCAACATCTGGGAGCAATCAAATCCAGTGGGGAAACTGAGGCACAGAGAGACTACACAGTCTGTGCTGTGGCTTGAACCCTAAGGCAACTCTTGAGCACTTCTCGGTGATGTGAAATGTGGTGCTGCTCCCTGGGACAGTTGCATTCCTGCAGCAAGCAATGCATTTCCCATTTCTGACTACAGACACATCTTCAGAAAAAATCCTAGAATCATTGAATGCTGTGGGTTGGAAGGGACCTTAAAAATCATCCAGTTCAAACTCCCATGCCATGAACAGAAACACCTTCCACTTGGCCAGGTTGCTCAGAGCCCCATCCAGTGCAGTCTTGAACACTTCCAGGGATGGGGAATCCACAGCTTCTCTGGGCAACCTATTCCAGTGCCTCACCACCCTCATATAAAGAACTTCTTAATATCTAATCTAAACCTGCTCTCTGTCAGTTTGAAGCCATTTCCCTTGTCCTGTCTCTCCAGGTCCTTGTAAATAGTCCCTCTCCATCTTCCTTGTAGGCTCCCTTCAGGTACTGGAAGGCTGCAGTTAGGACACCCTGAAGCCTTCCCTTCTCCAGGCTGAACAATCCCAATTCTCTCAGCCTTTCCTCATAGCAGAGGTTCTCATCCATCAACACCCCCAAGCCCTTCTCAGCAGGGCTACTCTCAATCTCTTCACCCTCCCAGCCTGGATCTATACCAGGGGTTGCCCCAACCCACATGCAGCACCCTGCACTTGGTCTTGTTAAACCTCATGAGATCCCCATGGTCCCTGTGGATGGCATCCCACCCTTCAGGTGTGTCACCCACACCAGTCAGCTTGGTGTCACCTGCAACCTTGCTGAGGGTGCACTCAATCCCTTCATCTGTGTCATTAATGAAGATATTAAAGAACACCAACCCTTGAGGGACACCACTTGTTACTGATGTCCATCATGATCTTAGCCATTGACCAACACCCTCTGGATGTGACCTCCAACCAAAGTTACAGAGAAGCAGAAGTGCTCTCTGACCAAATGCTCTCGGGCTGCTACCAAACTTAAAGAGTACCTAATAAAAAATTAAAAAAGGAAATGGAGCTGTGTCCAACTCCTGCAAAGACCAGTGTCCCCTTTCTGCCTGCTGAGTTATTTTTCAAATTTCTTGACCTTGGACCCCTCTCAGGGCCCCTCCAGTAGCTGATTAGGAAATGCTCCATTCCTGATGAAGAGGTGAAGCTGTGATTATATTAATCAGCTGCTCATTAGGGTTGCTTGGCTTCAGCTGATAAAACACCAGCCCCATGGTGTATGGCCAGCTCTGTCATGGGGATGTCAAAGATCCTCAGCTTTGTTGTTGTCCCCATTTGGTTTTGCTCACAGATGGGGAAGGGCTCTCCAGCACACAGCTGGGATCTGGCAAGCAAATCTCATCCCAGCAGGTGTGAGTCTCTTTCAGGCTGTGGATTGATCACCACTGAGCTGTGCCTCTGACTCTCACACAGGGAATTTTGGACACTGACAGACCTGACTCCTCAGGTGGAGGTAGCAGGGACCCTTAGTGCTCCAGCCAGCAGAGGCTGGTTCAAACTCCTTTCCATGTTCCTATGGATGGGACAGCTCCAAGAGTCAGGCCCTGGGCAGGCAGAAGAGTCACTATTGATCTCATCCTGCCTCCTTCACAACTGTGTCATGGGACAGAAATCGCCCTGGGCTACCTGCAGTCTCTGGAGACTTCCTGAAGAAGCCACTGCTCTTCTTTTTGGGTCTGTCATCCTGACAGCTGTCCCCAAGGAGATCTCAAATCCAAGACCCCAGCACAGCAGAGTGCCAGAGAAACTCACACTACTGTGCTCTGGCAGATCTCAGCTCCTCACCAAGTGCTGGGGACACAGCCATGCTCTTCCCCTTCTCTTTATTCCTTTGTTCCATCCTCTCAATCAGGCTCTGGCTCAGAAAGGTTTCATTGCACAACAGCTACACTGGCTTTAGAAAGATGTAATTAAGATGGAACCCACTTATTTAAAGCAGATCCTCTCCCAGCACTGCTCTAATGTCACCTTTGATCACTGAAACCAGCCCAGCTCACAGACTGCCAGGGACATGTCCTTTCATTTCTCCCTTTCCTCCTCACTCCATTCAGACAAAACTGGTTTCTTTCTCCCTGCTGCTTCTCTGAGCATTTTGCAGAGCAAAGGACGGTCATTTTTGCATTGGCCAGCAGGAAAAAAAAAGAGTGAAATGCCCTGGCTGTGGGCCATGAAGGTAGGAAAGGTCACATAGATCATATGTATTTTGGGCTCAGACCGCTTGGGCCAGGCACAGCGCTGCCCTGGGGCTGTGCTGCAAATAAGAGTGGGCATGGGATGGGGAGGGACCCCTCTAGTAAAGAGTCTGAAAGGAAGTATCCTGAATTTATTGGGGAATGCTGGACCATTTCCCCCATTTATAACAGTCAGTTCAGCTCAAACCATCACTTAGGCATGGCTTAGTTTTAAAACTCCCTGGCAGATCCTGCTTTCACTTGCACTCGGGAGCTGCTGGATCTGCTCAGCAGCCTCCATCCATATGCACTCACACATTTGATTGTCAGGCATTGAAACCCCAGATTTCCTTGTCATTAATGCATCCATCAGGTGGCATTTTCTATTAGACTGGAGGTTTCCTGGTTGTCAGCGCTTCTGCCCACACAGGCAGGTCTCTTCTGAACTCCATCTCTGCCTCCAAACCTCTCTGCATCTCATTTTCTTTGGAAATAGAGAGCAAATACATGTGTATCCCTCTGTTCTCTCGGGGAGAGGCAGAGCAATTTGCAGGGTTCCCTGGGTGGACAGGTTCCTTCATCTGAACTGTTACTTCAAACTATTTTGTTTTGATCTGCAGGAGAGATATCTCTTCCTGAGAGATAGAGCAAGAAGCTGCCCTGTTACAAACACCAAACACCAGTGATTAGGAATTCATCACCAGCACAGGGCCAGGTGCCCTCCACACTGCCATTGCAGGGGGACATTTTTTTCTAATTCTTAGAAGTGGACATTGGCATGCCAGAAGTCTCAGCACTGGCATTACAGATTCCTTCTGATGTCTCCAACTATCTCTGATTTAGCAGCTTCTGAGGATTTCTGAGCACAGAGCAGACTTCCACCCTACCAAGGTGACAGCCCATGGGCCGCATTCTGTGTATCAGTGACTGTTGAAGTGACACTACAGTGAGGGACCCCAGCCCCTGGCTCAGCTAAATCATTTGGTCACCCCTGACAGGGGGAAATTTGTCAACTCTCAGCAAAAGCTGTAGTTTTAGAGGCATCCTACTCCATCAGACTGCTGGGGGGCTGCACGCTCCATTCCTGCTTTGATCAGGAGCTGGGGGCAGCAGGGGTTGATGCACCCTCTCCCCCTCCTGATATAAGATTCCAGCTGAGCTGAAGCTGGCTCCCAAGATCTTGGTGCTTCAAGAGAGAAGTGTCACTGATGGCTCTGAGAAAAACAGCAAAAAAACCAGCCCAGGTGCCCCACTG
>VZTT01051157.1:2677-13945 GCA_013400855.1 Buphagus erythrorhynchus
ACAAGCCATTTTTGTCATGAAAGTGTTTTCCAAATTGGCTAACAGAAAATACCAGGTGCTAGTATTTTAGCTCCACTAAAGATAAAAATAGTAACTGTAGTTTTGTGCTTGTAATCAATAAACACTAATGTTTCAGTGAAAAAAATATCAATTTAGTATTTTCTTAAAAAAACCCAGGAGAATGCAGTGAAATAAGACCTGACTGAAACACTGATACCTGGCCACTTTACCTCCTGAGGATGTGTCTCAGGCTACATGCTAGACTGTTTTTTAAAAACAATTTTTGAATTAAAAGGTTAAATACATGGCCTCTTAAGAAATAAGTAACAGTTCAATCGTTTTACAAGCCTCAGATGTAATGACAAACATTACATATGTGCATTTTTGTCACATTAGTCTCAAAACTCCATAAATCAGAAATCTGAAAGATCTAGTATACATACAAACACCAAGATTGTTACAATAATGATTACCTATTCTAAGAGACAAGGCTGAAAATATTATTTATGTGAAAAATGGCCAGCACTAACCAGGTCTGTACATAAAGGAAGTAAGTAGAAAAAATATTAGATAATTTGAAAGGTGGAACACATTCCCAAATTGTGTGCTAGAAGACAGACTGTTCCCTCCACTGAGGACTTGCATTTTCACCTGTGTGTTAAGCTAATGACAGGTCCAGTTACTGGTTCAGATCAGATCTGAAGAATGTGTGGCCACAGAGACCAGGAGTACTTACTGCCTGAGGTCTTCAGTGTTAATCATATAGCACTACAAGAGAGCAATTGCAATACTAATATGTTATCCCACAATATTTTGCAGGATTACTTACACAGCAGATAAATTATAATTAAAGCTACTGGTACTACAACACATTTCATAATGAGCTAATAATTTATTTATCTATTTTTAATAGGCAATTATCAGCAAAGCACATTAATCTGTACACAAGCATGAAATACAGCTCATGTAATGAGAAATAAGAGATAAAATAAAAATCTCTATAGAAAATTTTAATAGCTCTAAAATGGATCTTTTTTTTTTCCTGATTTTGATCCAGTTTCATTGCAGACTTAATTCCAAGCGAAAGAAAAAACCGTCAAACATTTAAGCCCATTTAAAGAATGGGACATTTGTCTACTAAGTAAATGGCATTTTTTTAAAGCCAAAAATAACATAGAGTAATGAGAGTTCTTACAATACTAGAAGAAGCAAACAGCCATTCATTGCTTGGAGTAAAAATGCAGATTACTCTAGCTCACAGTCATAACCAAGGCTTTCATGAAAAGCCCTGCAATATGTGAATAGTATCAGTTAATTATAAAGATATTAATACATTAGCAATGGAAATTGTTTACTTCTATATCATGCAATTATAGACCTATTCTATATTATGCAAATATAGACCAATAAAAATTACAGCAGAAATAGTGAAAAACCTAAGATGGTGTTAAATACCTTCTACTACTAGAGTTTAATGAAACTCTATATTTGCTTTGGTTAGGTTTTTTTTTTAACATCATCAACATTCTTTAAATATACAATGGGTGCAGAAAGACTGTCATCAACATACAGAAGGAAAACCTAAACACTGGAGAGAAGAACCTGGACTGAGGATCAGAACTGATGTTAAGAAATGCTATTCAGAGCAGACAGCTTCCTGGTATATTTGTCAGTTACCAGATGTATGCATGAAGACCTAATTACTAGTGCATCACAATTATTTCAGTTTAGTAAAACTATTTTTCTGTACTGTAAAACATTCATATTAAAAACATCAATTCCACTCTTAAATATCTAGCTCAAGGGAGATCTATGCACAGAGGCTATGGCTTCATTCTGGCTGTGCTATCATAGAACCACAGAATCATGGAAACCCTTTAAGTTGGGAAAGGCCCTTAGGGTCACTGAGTCCAACCACAGGGCTAAAATTGCCAACACTAGACTAGGTCCAGTCCAACAAATAGACCAATAGGTCCAACACTAGACTATGTCCCTAAGTGCCACATCTACACTCTCCTAAATATCTCCAGGAATGGTGATTCCACTGCTTCCCTGGGCATCTGTGCCAGTGCTTCACAATGGTTTTGGTGAATAAATTATTTCCTAATATCCAAACTAAACCTGCCATGGTGCAGCTTGAGGTGATTTCCTTTTGTCCTGTCACTTGTAACTTGGGAGAAGAGGCCAACCCTCACCTGGCTACAGCCTCCTCTCAGGTGGTTGTAGAGAGGAATAAGGTCCCACCCAGCCTCCTTTTCTCCAGGCTGAACACCCCCAGCTCCCTCAGCTGTTCCTCATAAGACTTGTGCTCCAGACCCTTCCCCAGCTTCATTGCCCTTCTCTGGACACACTCCAGCACGCTATGGAGAGGTTCATGTGGGACATAGAGCAATCCAAAATACACTTATTCCTTACAGTAGTATATATCCCAGAGTTACAAACAAGACAATGCATTATTATTCTACAGCTAATATTAATATTTACCCACTTTTTAAGGGGAAAAGTTGTAAAAGTATCATCATGATAAAAATCTGAAAAATGTTTGTAGGCTTCAATACAAGAGCCATCACTGGTAATGTCAGTACTACTGACAGCATGATGCTGAGGCCAAACCCATCCCCATTCACTGCCAAAATACAGGTGCATTGTCCTATAAATCTCATGAAAACTGCTTCCTTAAATGAAAGATGTGCAGAAAAAAATACCAGGGTTTGGTCCAACAGAAGGGGTTCTGGGTTGCAGCGGGACCACCTGCAGCAGAGCAACCTCCCAGGGATCTCAGTCCTGGGATCCCATCCACTCCAAAAACGGACCTGGGAGGTGGGCAGGGAGCAGCTCTCTGTATGGCCAGCTCCTCATCTCCTTCCTTCCTTGATCACAGAAATGCTAACACTGGCACAAGTAAATGGGCTGGAAAGTACAGCCAGACATGGAGGAAAGAAGAAGGTGTGGAAATCTCATTTTCAGCAGCTGCTCGTGCTTACAGCAGCATGAGCCAAACACAAGATGAACCCATTACAGGGAAGCTGCAGCTTCTTTCACAATGGACCACCCACAAGAGGAGGGCAGCTAGGATAACAAAAGTCAGTAAAGAGCCATAAAGCAAATGCTTTAACAGGAACCATGGTCTGTAAGCCCATCCATTTTAGCACTCAGCAGCTCCTCTTAACAGTTACCAGTGTGGACTCACCCTATTGCAGAGTGGCTGCTTAACCTCAGCCATACCACTGTCGCTGAGAGTGTTTGGCACACTGAAGAAAGAACACATTTTGTGACATGCTGGTAATGGGCACCATGTGTTATGCCATCCAGGAATGTCACCACTATCAAGATGTTAATTTCATTAATTTACAAGAAATATACACCAACAGATATGATATAATGTAAAGAGGATCCTCAATTATTGGTCTACCTGCACTGCAGCAGCAGCCAGCTGACCAATTTCATCACTTTTTTTTCAGAAAGGACACTCTTTGGAAGAATAAACTTTGAATAACTGATAAACTCAGTATAGGTTGCGACATACAACCTTAGCATAAAAATAATTAATTAAAAAAATTCTCTAAATATTTTTCCATACATCTTTTACTATCTTGGTTCGTAATCTTTTCCCATTAAATAATTACTGAATTAAATGCCAGCCCCTCTCCCCAGGTTTCACATTCCCATCCATTTCATCAACATCATCCTTTAACACCAAATGGAAGAAGCTACTGCATACATAAAAGCTACCAATTCATCTCAACTCCAGCTAAAGTAATCTACTGTTTTCTTTCAGGTAATCTGATTGATCAGCACAGTTTACATAAATTAAGAGAATTTTTGACTAATCTACATTCAGTTTGGATTGTGATGCTGCTTGCAAGGTTCTTAACCCCAAATCTTGCACAGTTTCCAAATACATGATATGGCTTTAAGAAGGCTATTAGTTCTCCCTTACATCCTGGCTTTTTTCGTATCCTTAATGCTGTCACGATGGTATCAATGATAGTCCTTGTCTTAAAAAAGTCAATGGCCACCATGGCAAAGGGGAATCATACATCACAGGAAGAGCCAGCATCATCCTGTACTTTGACTCTTAATCTGTGAGGAGGAAGCACCGTGGGTGGGAAAGAACAGGCTCTATAAGCACAGCAGGATGGCTGGATTAACTCTGCCAGGGGCAGCAAGGGGACAGCAAAAGCATTTCTCAAAATATCTTTTTCTTTCATGCTTTGAGGTAAGAGCAGGAAGGAATATCATCAAAAAGTGGGGTTACAAAAGAATACAAATTAAGTGGCAAAAATATTCATCTGTCAATAGCTCAAGTAAATTCTTCCCATGTGGCTCTGAGTAACACAATGAATTCCAATAGAAAAGATTATTGTCTGTGTGATTTGAGAGAGACTGAAACCACAAGGCAGTTCAGATCTTACACATCTTCTTATGCAGATTCCTTCATTAAACATTCAACATTAGTCTGGCTTAAGGAAGAAACATTTTTGTACATAACCAAATTAGAACAAAGCAAGCTGTACTGAAGAGCTCTCCAAACATGAGGCTGATTTTGTACTACGGTTAAAAAAAGAAAAGATACCCCAAACTTCTTATTAACAGTGAAAACTGGCAAAGTTTTGGTCATCTCAAACTTCTTGTCCTTAAAGTTATTTTATAAATGAAAAAGAATATAGATGTATGTTTCTGAATCCACAGTTTGGCCAGATGCATTACTAATGAAGCATTCTGGCAAAACCCACCAATGAATGGGTTGTCATGGGAAAGGCTTTCTTGCTGCAAATTCTATTTGATTTTTCTCAGGGAGAAGGGCTGTACAGGACTGACTTCTCATACAGGGTAGGGCAGCATGCCTTCTACACCTCTACTCTTTCTCCTTTTTTTCTTCAGCTTTATCAAAAGTTCCTGAAAAAATAAAGTTCTCTTCAAAGGGAAGATAAATAAACCTCATCTCCATGGTTTAGGCTTTGATTTTCTTGCTCTTTATCTTAACCCTATCCAACCTATACAATAAAGCCAAAAGAATGAAAGACAGTTCCAAGGATTCCATTCCTCCCTTTTCTCATCAGTAGCAGTAACCCCAGCAGGTCCTTACTTTGCAGAGTGCTACATGAGGGGATATTTGGATATCCATGAAACCAAAATGACTTATCAAACCTGTGGGTTCAGCTAACTGCAGGATTGTTGTCCCATGTTGCAAGAAGTCAGACAACTGGAATCACATCTGTACTGATTTCCAAACCACAGTGAATGTTGTCAAGAATCTCCCATATCTCTAGTCACGTCTTTTTAAAATTCTAAATATTGTAATTCAGAAAATATCTTGGCAGTGCTAGCTAAAACTTAGCATTGTTATCTTAACTGCTGGCCTCGATCATCTCAGAGGTCTTTTCCTACCTACATGAGCCTATGATTATAAATATCCTTAACCCAACAATTAACCCCTCTGATTCTTGAATTATGGTTTTTGTTAATATTTAACCTAAATGGTCACTTCTATATCTCTTGTTCTGTCCTCACCAACATCTGAAAATAATTCATCATTATGAAGTTTTATTTTCTTCTGCAAGTCATTTATCGCAACATACATACAATTTTGCAAAACTCTCCTGCCAAAAATTGAAATTTGTTTTCTTCTCCTAGTTTGTTTAAAGTGGACATAAAGAATACAATGTATAGACACATTATCCCAGGTGAAATATGATGGGAACCATGCTAGGGGACAGAAATCGACAAGTTTTTATACACACTCCTCCTGCAACTATGCACAGCATTCCTTTTTTTGTGTTCTGTTGTTGACTGATGTTCAGTCAAATACCCAGTAGCTCTAGCTCTCCTGCCCAAATGATTCCCCTGTACTGCTGTTCAGTGATACACTCAGAGCTCATTATATTCTCATGTGATCTGTACTTTCAAAATAAATCACTTTCACATTTCTTCAATTAAATCTTATATAACTGATTCAGCCCATTTACGCATTATGAAGATCATACTCTATTTTAATCCTATTTTACAAATGTTACTACAATGTTAAATAATCACCTTTCAGATCAGAAATAATGCCATGACAATCTACATTTGTTTGGGATGACAAGTTTTGCTACAGCAAAACAAGAGATTAGTTTACATATACATTTATATCTCTTAATTTATACTATTAGGTATAATAGCCAGAGGAATTATTGTGAAGTCAGTTAAGTTTCTATATGATCTTGTCACAAACATGCACTACAGTACAGATCACATTAACTCACTATAACATAAGAAATGCTGTCATGAGCATTTTATGCCAAATCACCACATGAACTGTGATTAATAATGAATCAGAAGAGTAGATTTATATGAATAACAAGCAAAGAGAAAAAAACCTCTTATTATGGACCATTAGATGATAATGTAATCTACATATTTGCTATTTCTAATCTGTAGCCACCTGGGGTATCTTCACATGACTTACTTAAAATGTATTTTTGAGTTGTACTAGAGAATTAAATAACTTTGGATTTCAAATTAGTCAGTAAGCCTAAATTTAGTCACCGTTAAGTATAGTTTTAGAAAGTCTACTATTCCAACATACATCTCATTTACGGGGGTTTAAAAATTCTTCCTGTATTTGTGATCCAGTCTGGATCCAGAAAAGTGTAAGCTTTTTCTCATTTTTCTAAGCTGATTTCTCTGACATTTAAACTTGTTTCTGCTGTAATAAGAACCTTTGAATCATGAAATATTTTCCATTCATATTTTGTGTCCATACTTTCTTCTCAAACAGATTTTTCACAGGTACTCAACTGCATAAGTAAACCAAATTTCTGAACAGAACTGTAAGGAATTGACTGTGCTTAATTTAAAATATGCTTTTGAAATGTTATATTATATTTCTGCATTAAAAACCACAGGCTTCTGTAGCAGTGGGAAATTCCTTTATTATCAGGAACTTTTTCTGTGTTTCACCCTAAACTTGGTCCAGTGATCTTTCATGAATGAACACTGACCACAAGGAATTTACCAAGCTCTGATGCTCCCACTGAGCCCTGGGAGCAGGGTGCCCTCCCTGGCTACAGCCCCGAAGGACAGACCCAGCACAAGAGTGCTGCAGGCAGGCGTTTGCCATCAAAGTGTGGCATGGGTGGACTGGGAAAAATGATCCAGATTCTTCACACTTGAAGATACAGAATTATACCTATAATTAGCAAAATACTATAAAATCACAGAACCACAGAACAAGCTGAGATGGAAGGGACCCATCAGGGTCATCGAGTTCAACTGCTGGCCCTGCACAGCACCATCCCCAAGAGTCACACCCTGTGCCTGAGAGCACTGTCCAGGCACTCCTTGAGCTCTGCCAGGCTGGTGCTGTGACCACTGCCCTGGGGAGCCTGTTCCAGAGCCCAGACACCCTCTGGGTGACAAGAAAACACTGAATGTACTGGCTCTTCAGAATTGCTCAGGATATGAAAATGTGTATTCTAGTTTGGAAAACAGGGAGCAGAGCACAGTGCACCAACTAGCTCCCAGAAATTCCAAGATTGCTCCCGGACAACAGCAATCTGCTGGTAGAGCCTTCTGGGGGCTGACACAGAAGCTCCAGTTCAAAACCAGGATGCTGGCAGGATTAGGGATGGAGGAGTTTGAAGCACAGTGGAGTGCTACAGTGCACCAATTTTCCTACCACCAGCCCAGCGTGCCCTTCCCGTTTGGAGCTGCTGTGCTGCTGTCCTGCAGCTGCACTGCTGCAAACAGGGTCATGCTGAATGCATTGCTGCATGCTTCATCTCTGGCTTCATCTCAGGCATCAATGAATGCTCTCATCTTCAGAGAGAGCTAGGACTGTGGAACATTACATTTGTCTTACAGACCAGCAGGAAATAAAACCTCGTACAGGCCAGGGATCCACATCCATGCTCAGGGAAAACTAACAAATGACAAAACTCCATGGGCAAATCATAAATGAAAAGATGGTTAGAGACACCACGAGTTACAATTAAGTACTAACTGTACAAAGAATTGTATCTGTTGAGAACTTAAAATGCAAATGTTAAGCTTTGTTAATCTGCTCCTTAACTGCAGATACAACCAACGCAAGCTCCTGAAATAATAAAGCAAAACGAAAATTTGGAACCTATGAGAGATAAAATGAGTGCTGGAATTTTAAGAGGATGAATAACATAAGAGAAGAATAGGAAGACCAGAAAATGGATCATTATAGTAATCAGATGAGAAATAGCTAATGGAAGGATTAACATTTTACAATAAAATTAAAAAGCAACTATTTGAAGGATATCAGTAGGTGACATCAGAAGGCATTTGTGATAACCAGAGTAGATTATTTTATCTGGCTCTTCTGGCTATTCAGGTAATTTTCCTGCTTTCTTCTTTGCAAATTCAACTTCCTTCCCTCTCTGTCAACCTTCTCCCTCTCTCTCTTCACATCTTATTTTCAGCTCAAGAAACCCCAAATTCCTTTTCCCTTGCAGCTTTCCTCTAGGTCCCCTTCATTTCTTTACCACCCATCAGTCACCACCCAGCTCAGAAATTTATCTACACTTGCGACCATATTCCCACCTCATTCAGCTGACCACTGCAGAGGTGACAGGGAGAAATGACAGCAAAAGAATGAGCAAAAACTGCCAACCAATGAATAAGGTAAAAACTCCACAAAAAATGGGAAGGAAGAAGTTGAATTAATAAGAAAATAAGATTTGATTTAATGGCATCTGCTCTCCTCCATAAGCAGTGAAATAACCATGTAACGAACATTTAAAATGTATGTTAAATGTCTATTATGTATGTTATCTACAGGATAACCATTCAGGGTTGCAGAAAAAGACTGCCTCATTCTTCAGCAATCTCTGTCCTTATTTTGCAACTCTAGGATACCGTGGAAATGAAGAGAACAAACACCCACATACGTTTCTATTCTTTCATGGTCTGTGCAGTCTTGTGTACCAATGGCACTGCAAGGAGAACTGCAACCACCTCCCCTCATCAGCTGTGACTTAGGACAACTGAGTTTACTACCACACATAGTATGATTGCTT
Source organism: Buphagus erythrorhynchus (assembly GCA_013400855.1). Lineage (NCBI taxonomy): Eukaryota > Metazoa > Chordata > Aves > Passeriformes > Sturnidae > Buphagus > Buphagus erythrorhynchus. Next base: position 11,710 of record VZTT01051157.1, read on the forward strand.
AATTCTTTATTGAGATAAGACATAGAGAGAACACAATGTTTTACCAATAGGAAGCATTTTGCAGAAGGGCTAGCTATAAAATAACATTTGGAAGAAAGAACTGATTTTGTGAGCATGGGCTCCTGCTATGAATTATTATTTGTATAAAATTGTGCATCTAAGTTTTATTTATTTAAAATCCCATGAAATCTCCTCACCAGGATACATTTTCTTACTGTCTAAACCAAAAATTATTACTATGTCATGATGCAGAAAATACTTAGAAAATATAAAAATTTCCTCTTGTATGTTCTCATTATATCATTTTGATAAAAAAATTCATAAGCCCCTGGGAACAGGCATGTATGCTAAAAATCATCTAGGGTCATCTTTACAAGCTTCCTTGGTTCAGAATTTCATGTTTTTAACAAAATATGGCATGTGTTTGTATCAGCAAGTTTCATCCCCCATTATCCATCTCCATCCTACACCTTTCTAGTATAAAAACCCCTTCTGCTTGCTGACAGAATACTAATTTGGCTTCATTTAAATGCTAAAGCAATGTAGTCCAGCTATCTCATTTGAAACATGTGTAAAGCTGTGAAACAATCGACAAGCACAATGAAGAATGTCTACCATAAGATTTGCATGGAATTATTTTTCAGTAGGCACCAAAAAGCCAAAAAGCTTACTCTAGCCATCTTTTCCCCCCCTCCCCACACACATCTCTGAAAATCAAGGAAGGGAAAGAGCAGTATTTCCCTCACAGCTCATCACCTCATATGACCTGTTAAGATTAAAGGCCAGGTGATATATATGCAGAATATATACACATATATATATATATATAGGTTTCTCTTTGTGCAAGAGCAGTCACTTATTCTTTAAAGTTCAACCACATTTTTATTCTGTGTGTGTGATAAGAAAATGTGCCTTAACAAAGCCTGCATCAAAAATAAATCGAGGGCAGGAAGAATTTCCATATATGAAGAGTACAAAAACTCTAAATACAGAGCGCTCTATGGACAAGATCTGGGCTGATGTCCCTCAGAGATATCCTCCAGTGACCTGTATTGATAAAGCTCTCAGACCACACTCCTCATAAAGGCATAATTTCAAGGCATAAAATGGAAAGTATAATGAATTTTGCATTGGCTTGACTCATCAACTTGATTCCAAACACTTGGTGTGCAAGTATGTGGGGTTTAAATAAATACACCCACGCTTAAGTAAGAATGCATGATGTGTGTTACCATCTTTGTACACACACAATGGCTAGAAAGCAGGAAAAAAATGTGCAAGAAACCCTTCATACTACTGCAGCAGAGCCAGCCACAACAAGCCAGAGAAACAGAGACCACCAAAGCCTGGGCTGGACTAGCAGTAATATCCTCCAGGTCAGAGAAAACTGGGAGGTAAGCCTCATCTTTCTGGGGTACACAACTCATTCAGATGTTTTCACAGAGGCTCACACAGTCTATTTTAAGTTCAAAATCAAGGCAGTTTCCCCCATTCCAAACAAAAATGCAGACACAATCTACTGTGCTAAAATGTTCCTCACAACAGCAGAGAAAGTACGTGGACAAGTGAGATAGCAAAACTGATAAAATTTACAACTGAGATTAAGATGAGATGGAAAAACCTTTTCTCTCTAAAATCTCTAATTCCTGAAAGGTTAAAAAAGACACCAGAGATTTATCAGCAGAAGAATCACTAGTAAAAAGAATTTCTTTTTAGAAAGAGAGTAAATATAACTTTTGTTGGGCAGATTACAAGAAGACAAGAACTGTTGTTGTTGGACACATCTGCATACATAGATAGAATTATCTCATTTACAGTTCAGTATTTTAAAGAAATGAAAACGTGGAAGATCTGACTGCAGTTCTGCTTTGTGCAACAAGACTAATGCAAGACTGACTTAAGAAGCTGACCCATATACTGAAAAATAGGATCTAAAATTAAATGTGAAAATGTATATCATTATTTTAACTTAGCTCAAAGTTGCACAGCTAAATCTCTGTGCAGCAAACTGAAAAGTTATCTATACACTGCAGATTATTATGAAGTCAATGAACACACATTTGAATCATTTTTTTGCTATGTGAGTGGCATTGAATTTTTCATGCATTTTAAAGTTGGATAAATGGTTAAGAAAATAATTCAATAGGTCAGGTGTTTCATTAACTTAAATATTAACATCAAAATCCTCCAAGCAGAATCAAAGTGCCTTTGTTTTTGTTTTTGTTTTTGTTTTTTT
>VZTT01051157.1:23735-34073 GCA_013400855.1 Buphagus erythrorhynchus
ACAGTAAAGAATTACTTCCTAATAGCTAATCTAAACTTACCCTCCTTCACCTTACAGTCATTCCCCCTTGTCCTATATGACCTTCATGAAGAGTCTCTCTCCAGTCTTCTTATAAGCCCCCTTTGTTGTTGTTACCTGCCTTCAGCCACTCACACTTGGTGACATTTGGCACAAGAGCTTTCTACATTCTGGCACCTACCAGAATGTTCTCATTGACCAAGCACTGCAATGCTATGGACACATATGCTATTCAGAATACACCAATTCCATACATTTTAGGTATTCAGTTTAATAACAGGAATATTGCATTTTCAAGTTGATGTCCAAGATACACTCTGAAACTAACATGCCCTCTGCTCTGATGTGCATAGTCCTTGTAATGCACATTACAGGGAGGGTGGACTCAAGTTCCATATAGAATTCTTGGATTGCACAAGTTCCCCAGCCCACACCTGGAGTATAACAGAGAACAATATCTTTACAGAATCCTCACAAATGTAGCTCAGTAAGTCTTATACCCCAGAAAATAAAATAACTCTACCCCATTAGCAGGCAATTTTTCAGCCTTTCAAACCAGCCCAATCAAAATCTAAACAAGAATATGACTATTGCATTCGTGTCTGTGGAAGAAGATACCAGAATACAAATACAAACTGTAATAATTTAAACCTTTATTATTGTACAGTATCCAGAATCAATCCTGAAGATCTGAAGTTTCTATTCCATTCTGCAATAACTGTTTTCCGGACTACAAACATGAAACACTAAAATTGCTGCTTTCAACTACTCCTGTTCACAGTTTAACAAGTTCCCTAACTTTCAACCTTCACAGCCTGTAAATACAGAGTACTGTAGAGTGAGGAAGAAGTCCTCTTTGTCAGAGCTTGAAGAAGTAGAAAAAAATCCTTTATCTAATTTTTTAAAGATGATTAACTAACTCAACTTTTATACCTTTTAAGATTATAGAAAACCATGACTGACATTCTTCTTTCTGAAAAACTGCTGTGTAGAAAAAGGGAGACAGACTGCTATAATGTCAATGTAATTTCTGAAAGCATCACACAATCTTTTGTAGTATGTCAAAAGTATAAACAAAAACACTTCATGTGTCACAGTCTACAAAGGGTATCACGTTTGCTAGCATAATAATGCATGACAGGTCTCTTAATGCTTCCGATATATCAGTAATTATGTAAATGCCTTCAAATTTGATTATACACTCATACACACCATTAAAGTTTGAGCCAAATTCAAGCTGCTTTATCTGTGAATTCAGCAACATGAAAACCTTTAAACCAAACTCGGTTATGTCAGTTTTCATACTGCTGAACTAGACCCTCTGCTCACCACAGCAATGCATGACAAGAGTGACTTTAAGTTATACTATGATGCCCAAATCCTCATTTTGAATCTGTAGGACATGAGGATGCCTCAAGGCTGAGGTAAGTTTCAACCACCTGCTTCCTCCCATGGGCAGGGAGATTCAGAGCTTTGTCTCACCAGTGGGGCCCTGTGCTGAGGTAGGAAGTCAGGAACAGGAGGAAGCTGAATGGTGAGATCCATCTTGGAGACCATCAGTCAAGAGAATTCTCCACACACACTCTGGAAAGGCAGAACCATCTCTCCTTTGCCCATGGAGCAGCACAAAGGCATCAGGGCAAAAGGTCAGGATTTGGTTTTTGGAAATGGCAGATGTGAATAATGAAGATCCATAATGTAAAACTATAAACTTGACTAAAAAACCAAGGGGAAGTAGAAGAAAAAAAAGTAAGATAAACCAAAACTGCTAAATTCCACTTAGTTTACACATTCGAATCAACCTCTTTAGGAACACCTGACTGGTAAGGATTTGCTACGTTCCTAATAAATTAATGTAATACTTCATGGATATTATTAGTTTTTAATAAGCCCCCTCACTCTCTTAGTTATGTCATCACCGCATTAGGATCAACATAACAGGGTTTTAACTAGAACTGGGCTGTGGTGGCTGAAATAAGATATTCTAAAAACAAGATTTATAAAAATGTGACACATCAGCCCCTAGCAATAGCAACAATACCAGATATAGCTTTTGTATAATGCATGAACACAGGATTACTTCCATGAATCAACAGTTTTGCATTAAAGTATAAAATCATCATCACATATGGATAACTAAAACTGAAGACTGGTTAGAAAAGAAGAAATTTTACTTCATATGAGCATTTGTACCACCAGTGTAGAAAGAGATTATGAAGGTCAAAGAACAATGCTATTACTTAAGTTACATAACTCCAAGCAGGGTGCATATCAATGTAAAAACAACATGGAAAGATGACTACTGTTTTGTGTTTATTCACTGTTTCTAACTCAGATTGTTTATTTTACAGTACTTCTGTTCTAAACTGCTTTTGCAAAAGAAATTTTTTTCACATGAAGTCTAATTTTTTCTACCATAAGTCAAGAAAGACATTTTTAAAAACCAATTCTATGCGATGCTCTGCAGATAAAACAGGATCCTTCTCTTATGAAGACTCCAGCACAGATTACCAATCTCAGACATCAAAGAGCGAGGAGCTGGGGAATCACTTCCCAGTCTGACCAAGCTACTGTCCTCAGCTGAGGTGATCTGACCTCTATGGGGCATCACCAAGTCCTCTGGCACCATGCATATTAGATACTGCACCATACTGAGGGTCAGCAGAAGCAAGCAGCAGCTTTGCTTGACTTATGAAAGTATTTAGGAAACTGTTCAAAAAAGAAAGAAGCTTCCCAATTTTCTATTAACTACACTAGTCTTCAGTCCCTCTAATAACCAAAAACTAAAATCTCAATGCAGTCAACTATTTAAATGGAAAAAAATTTGCTATTTTGGGGGCTATGACTTGCTCTCTAGCTTATGTTTTAAACAGCATGTATTTTTAAATGAACATTAACAATACTTTTATTGCACAAGTGTAGACCTGCAGTACTATCTTTAAATACCAAGGCCAAAGGATTTCAACAAAATTTCCAACCCAGGAACATCACTTGCTTGTATATACAGTAGAACATGGCATATTTACTGAAATATACTTCAAAGGGAAACTTTAAACTCTTCAGCCAAGCTTTCCAGATCAGGACCACCTAATGTTAATTTCCTACTTCCACAGCTGAGCATTTACAGAGAATATCAACTATACTAACACTTCCTCTAAAGGCACCTTTCCCTTTGAAAAGCGCGTATTGAGTTTCGTCTTCAACATTTCATTTTCTTTGAAGTTTCAGCCAATTAACTGGTCAATGCAAATGAACCAAGAAGTAAATAAAATCACGTTAAAAGATGGCATCTTTAGCAAGACCCCACAGGGTTTCTCTCAGTGTCAGAGCTCTCATGACCGTGATAGCAACAGGGAGATTCTTGCTATCTTCCAAAAGGTACATCAGAAAGAGCCCAAACACTTCTTCACCACTGTGATAACTGAACATACTCTATTGCTTGTCCTTCCGAGTATCCAGGAAGATTACTTCTGACAAGGTACCTGACACACTCTCTTCAGTCTGTGCAGTCAACAGAACCAATGGTGCTATGACAGTTTTCACTAGCTGAGAACTGTGTTCAAAACCTCTGAGTGCAAACCCTCAGGGTACGTGATGCTTCCTTCCCTTGCCCTATGCTTCCCTGTGCATATCATCACTGCAGAGCTGCTGCTTAGCCCTAGACAGCTCTGTAAGGAACAAAAATGGTAACAGCAAGGAATGGGCACAGCCAAGAACTACAGATGTAAAGGGCAAATTTCATCCAGGTAAGCCCAAAGATTATTCTGCACCGGTTGGTGGATGCTTATGAAAGGAACATGATGTGGACAGCATTAAACAATTAAACCTGCTATTACAGTGCCATGATTAATACATACACAAACTATTTAAAGGACAAGTATGGAGCTGTCTGGCAGGGTGCTGAAACAGTTCAGTGCAGGCAGTGGTTTGAAAGCACTGAAGTCACAGCACCACATGGTGATTCCAAAATCTGTATTCTATGCTAAGGGTTAATACAAGTTAAAGATACTCTTGCTAATAACAAAAATTAGGATCAATAGAATTCAACCAGAAAATGACAGTTGTAATATTTCATGTTCTTTCCATATTTTAATGCTTAAAGAAGTGCAGCTTTGCAGTATATCAAAGATTTATTGTCATTTTGCATAAGTATGTAAAAATGACATAGATAGTTAATTAAATTAATAAGCAGTGGGGAAATCCCTAGGAAATGGTTAGTGCAACAGGTTTTTGAACCTGTCAACACCTGTTAAACACAACACTTTTATATGAATTTTTAATGAAGATGAGGTTTGGAAGTTTTTTTATAGTATGTTTCCTGTAGAACCAATCTTTGCTTCTGAAATACCCAAGCTGGGCATAACATGGATTAGAATTGAGAAGAAGTCACAAAAGCCTGTCGAAATCCTTGAATTCTTGTTTCTTGCTAGTGCTAACAGCCAAATCCCTACCACACTCAGATTTTAAAGAAAAATAATAACCTACATCCAGTTTATAATAGCTTCAGTAAAAATACAATGAATCATACAATACTTCCCTTAGGTTTTGCTAAAGTATTTTTCTGTGTGACTATTCACTCTAATATCCACTTACCTCTGTGGTGGTTTATTAATATTGGTACAGAAAATTGAAGTTCTATGTATTTTGATCGTATAATAATAACACAGGTGCTTCACAGACCAATTGGGTACTCATTAATAATGTACTTTCCAGGTGGCTGCACTATTATCAAAGTAACACTTTTCCAAGATTTTAGAATTATATCTGAAAACATTCCTGGGAAACAAAAGCATTAACAAAGCACAACAGTGGCATAACAGCTCTTTGATTACGGGATCCTGAAGAAGATAATTAGCCAGTTTTCAGTTAACTTAAAAATTTAGTATTTTAACTATTTCCACACTGGCATTTACCAGCATATTTATTTACGCTGTGACATTATCTAAGACTGTATAAACACTAAGAATTTACTAGATTATTTTTACACATTTTTTTTATTATTATTTTCAAAATTATTGAGAGATTTATTATCAATTTAAATGGGATAAGATGAAGCTTGAGAACACTAAGATGATCACACATTACAACAGTAAAACTTCTAGAATTAAAATTATTCCTATTATACATGCATACACATATCCATAAACACATATTTTAGTATTATATAATAATTCTTGATGAACACTGTAACTGACTATGCATTTTCCTATATTGGGAATAATTATACCCAAACATTTTTGTGGCTCACCAATTTACCAGCGGCTTGTACCAGTAGCTTGTATTGAGATACTTAAAGATATTGTGGGTAGTAGTGTTCTTCATTGAACAGATGCATGAAGAAGAAAGAAATTATCTCAGTATAACCCTGGTAAAAGAGACATATTCTCACTGATACCATTGCAAAAGTTTTACTTCAAAGTACACAGAGCCAGCTAAGGCAGCATACATGCAAATACCCAGAAGCACTGAAGGTCTGACCCCAATCTGCACCAGAAGGACCAGTCAACTAACTGAAGAGTTTAGACAATCATCGACAGTTGGACAAGCAAAACAAGTATTTATCACCTTCATGTTTCACCACGTTTAAATGTACTGCAAAACGAAATGTTTATTCTCTGCTGTAGAGAAGCACTTTCTGGAAAAAAGAACTTCAAAATTTAAACTATGGTCTAAAATCTTCTGCTGAACTCCCTGCTGACTTCATCTGCTATTATTGCAGTGTTTATTAAATTTAGCCTTTTTACAGTCTCAGAACTTAAAACATTCTAAACAATAGAAAAAACTCTCTCAATGTTTGATGACTGCAGGAAACAAGAACAGAATGAAGAACAAACCAATTACATGTAACAAACTTCAGATCAATCACATTGGATTTCCTGCATCAAAAAGCTGGAAAAAAGCAAGAAAGAGACATATCTTTCCTTAACATGTCCCAGTTTCATGTTTCTAGAAAGAGCAAACTCCAAAGACAAAGGCTTGGGAGAAAGAACTTTCATCTCAAACTTTCCAAGACCACACCAGACACTTATTTCAGGCACTGCTGGTAAGCCTACAGCATGTGTGGTACATTTAGAAAAAACCAGGATGGTTACAATTACTTAGTTCTGGACCAGCTGGAATTTCCAGTTGGTTTTCCCAAAGGAAAAGTACTCTTATTTTAGCAAGGGATCATGCAAGCCTTGGAAACAAGCCAAGATATGAATATCCACAAGGGGGAAAAAATGTACAATCTCAACCATCCACAGAGTGAGTATATTACAGTGCTGAAGACTGCTTTCTAACATGGAGCAAGTGCCCTCAAGTGATAGCACAGCCAGAGATATTAGAAGGTCCTCAGATACACTGTCATTGCTCATTACCTCTTCTCTTGATCAAGCGGTGTTTCAGGCATTTGACTTTAACCCAAACTCAGTTCTCAGGGCACAGATATACTGGGATTTGAGTCCTAATGAAAATAGACGAATTCTGGGATTGTTAACACTGATAACCCTGCAGCCTCTATGTTCTCGTTATTCCTCTCGAGGCACCACAAAGATAGTATCCAACCCCAAAGGATGGGCCAAGCAGGGAACAAATATCATTTGTCTTTACAAAAGGCATCACAAAACTCTCTAAGATGTTCCTCAGTTGACAGAATAAGAAATAACTCACCAGTAAGAGGTTGAAGGCAATAAGCAAGAACAATAAGCAGTAAGCAAGAACAGATACAGTCCTGGGTTTTCTCCATGCCTGAGCATTTTGATGACAATAAGAACCCATTTGACTCTGTGATCAGAGGACAGAGACAATCTCCAGGAGATGTACTTGCACTTCTCAACCAAGAATCACCATTCCTTTATCAAGGAAGAGAGGCTACCTGCCTGGTGATTTTCCTTTGGTTAAGGTTTGTTCAACACCAGTATCATCATTTCCGTAGGCCAGACATAACAATTGCTATCTGCAGCTAACGTGAAGCCATCTGAAATGCTGCAAGATACTTCAGAGAAATTCATTGCAGGGTGAAAATGTCAACAAGATCCTTTAACACTATGCTTAAGTTTGTCAGAGTGAATACAGCCCAAATTTGAGGTTTTTTAAAATGAAGAATCTTTGGAGAGAGGAAGAAATGTTTTCTACCTGACTGAAGGACTTTTAGAAAAATTCTACTGCTCCAGAGCACGTAAATAGAAAAGAAGGAAAACAACCCCAACCCAACACCATGTATCTCCTCTTCTCCTAGAGTACTTGGCAGTATGTAAGTCCATATCAAAAGCAATGTGACCACTGAAACTGACCCAAAAATGCCCCACTGTGTTTACATGTAATCCATAAACCAAGACAATCTCCAAGAGCAATTCAAACACAGGTGCAGACGGATACTCTATTTTAAAGCTAAGCAGTTGAGAATAAGGTATGTGAAGACCTGCATCTTTGAACTGCAGTGCCCAAAATACTCAGCTTAACATGCTGAAACTCTCTAACAAACTTACCACCTTTTGAATCTTTTCTCCTCAAAGGCAAAAAAATACAGCAAGACTATGGATAGAGACAGCAAGCAAACTAAGACAATGAGACACCTTTCCTAGCTTAATTACCTTGTCAAAGCCATATTTATCTAAAGCATAACCCTTTGATACTTGGAACCATGACTACTGTCTTGTAGACAAGCTGGCATAGTTGGCACATGGACTAAAAGACAAATTACAAGCAGCCCTCTGCTATTGCCTACACAAAGGGAAAAATTGCATTGGATCATAAAGAGTGCCAGTATGGTACAATTTTCTGAAGGTGTTATTCTCCGGAATTTGACTGTGATTTCTTAAAAATAAGCTTGAAGCTCATAGAACTGTGAAGACAACATTGAAAATGTGAACTAGTATAAGCCAATATGTTCCCTAATGTACAAATAATACCAAGTCACATCTCTCAGAGTAAAAACTGGCCAGTTCATCACAATGAGTGTTGATTTTGGAAGATTAATATAAATTTTCAACATTTAATAAGCAAAGCATTATGATAATAGGATCATCAGAAAAAAATCTAGTCATGATTGGAATTTGGCAAATGAATAAGCTTGGACCCAGAATGGTGCCATTCACTCTCATCTCTGCTTTAACTTGCAGTCTGCATGCAGAGCAGGTCTGAGGACCAAGAGCCAAAAGAGCTTAAGTCCAAGGCTTGACAGTTTCTCAGTCTGCCCAAAGCAAGGTGGGAGTTTACTATTTGTGAAGAATATTATTTACTATGCCTATCACTAACATGTAACAAATAAATACAAAGATCCTTACCAAAATGCCAATTGTTTTATGTTAAAACAAAGCAAAACCTGCATCTTCCTGAGTGATGGAAACAAATTAAAATTAACACTTCTGACATGGAATTCAGATTCCTTCGACACTAAAGTGTCTCATTCTTTGACTGTAAATGAAATCATGACTGACCCAGGTCACAGCTCCCTCCTAAGTTCCTCAGCAGCAAAACTTTTACCTAGAGCCAGTTTGCTTTCGGTTCTTACTTCAGTGCAGCCACCTTTGATCGCAGCTTCGTTGCCAGTTCTGTTCCCAGTTTTCCCATCCTCTACCCTCCCTTTTTAACTCCATGTGCCCACTTCCAGTTAGAGGGGTCATTCTTCCCTCCCCCCTACCCAAGAAAAATGCGAAGAGTAAAAGCAGCAGAACCTCAGCTTTCTGAATTAATTTTGGGGTACTGCATTTCAATGCCTCCTAAGTAGAATGAATATGTATAGTACCTTTTAATTTGCCTTCTTACTGGATAATATCTCTTCCTGACTCTCACATCTCCTTTCTCTGGAAAAAAAATTATAAAGGAGCTCACCAATAGTACAGAAAGCAGAGCTTACTTCAAATACATGAGAGAGCTCCTCTAGTTCTCATCTGTCAACCATTTGCACAAATTCTTGAAATAGAACTTCTCAGGTGTGTAAAGTTGAGAGGGTGTGGGAGCGACAGCACAACTACAGCTTGTATGCGTTATACTCACATATCAAAAAGAACAGATCTCTTAGTGAGCAACTGCCAACAGACCAAAATTTTCTGCTAAAATCACTTACTCTTCATTTTTATCAGAGTGCCACTGAAATTTTTAGAATGCTATCAAGAATGGGGTTTTAATTCGTTATCCTAATTATACATCATAGGATCAAGGCTTAGTACTGAGCAAACAAGTATCAACTTCATGGGTGCTAACAATTTGTGATCACATTTATAGAGGAAAAAAAGTAATATGAACAACCTTCCACTGAGGTTTTTTTTTTCTAGCAGGTGACTGTATTTTATATTTTTGCGTGTACAGAAGAGGATACAAATTGGTTCTTAGAGTGCATTAAAATGGCAAGTTACTATCTATCGTGCCAGGGTCTAAGAGTATTTTGTGCCTCGTTAAAGGAGCAAGTTAAAACGTTCTTTAAGGAACCATAAGATACGTTCTATCAGTAATCCTGTCAGAGATGGACACTGTAGCGTTCCTCATTAGTACTGCTCTTAACAACGCTACGGAGTACACCTTGATTTTGTTCATGTTGGCACACGTTGCCACTGCTCGCACAGCTAAAGGAATTTTGCAAGGCACATGGCAACATGCATCACTCCACATGATCAAAATGCTCAGGAAAATTGTTGCTGCACGTGTGCAGCAAACTAAATTCCAAATTAACTTCTCAGATACCGTTTTGTATCCCAATACCAATACTGTTTTCTCGCCGAACGGTACAATACCTGTTTGTTACTATGTGTTTTTCAAACGTGAGCCTGTTCTGAGATACAGAAACATAAAAACATAAACCATCATTCTGATCTTTACACACTTCTGCTTTTCATCCCCCTCTCTTTTTTTTTTTTTTTTCCCCCACAATCGTAACACTTCACCCAACCAGCGTTCCAGAACGGACAACCAGCGGTGCCGTGAAGGCGAGACCTCGCTTAGCAAGTTTCGGACCAGGGCACAGCACGGCCAAGTTACCAGACCCAAGCAAACAGAGCTTTGCAGCGCGCACCCGGACACGGCCCCCCTTCCTCCGGCAGCCGCTGCTGCGGGCTCTGCGCGCCGCGCTGCCGCTCTGCCGTGCGGCACCAGGGCTGGGCGCCCACCTCGCCCTCCCGGCATTAATCACCGCTCCGGACGGCCCGGAGGGGGCTCACCGCGGCGGGCGGGGCTGCCCGGGACCGCCGTTGTGTTCCCACCGGGGCTGCTCCCGCGGCCACGCCGGCCCGGTGACAGCTCACCGGCCGCGAGCACCGGCTCCGTCAGGCGGCTCAAACTCCGTCCGCCCCGCCGCTGCCCCGTGGCCGCCTCCCGCCGACCCCCGCCCGGCCCGGAGCGCGG
>VZTT01051158.1:2354-19376 GCA_013400855.1 Buphagus erythrorhynchus
TTTTACTCAATGGGTAATTAAACTGTTGAACTTGCAGTCATGGAATGAAGAAGCCAAAATCATTACAAGGTTTAAAAAGTGACTATAAAAACCGATAAAGTGTAGGTACACCATGAGCTATTAACAGAAAATGTGTATTTAAACACTGAGTTAATCTTTGGTCTATAATGAGCTGGTATAGGTCTCCTTTCATGTTCTTTACATAAGCATCATTTTCTAATCAGTGTTAGAGAGAGGGTACTGTCCACTGCTATTCTTTTTGATGTTCCTCTAAATGTTAGTATGGAAAACAGACTTTATAAGATGTACTAATACAATAATATTAAATATTGTATGACTCAAAAGAGCAGAGAAAATGATGGAAATGTTATGAAGAGAGACTACCACTAATTTTTGGTTTAACTGATAGTAAAGCTTGAGAAATACGTCAATTCAAACCAAACATAAATAAAAATTATTTAGTATCTGCATCTCTAAAGACATGTGGGGAAAAATTATCAGAAAGGGTGGTCCTGAAACTAGAGTATTAGACTGGATTTGAACTTTTACCAAAATCCTGGCTGATGCATTGCACAGACATTCCAGGCTCCTCTGTTTCCCATCTGCAAAATTGGGTGACCTCCCACAGTAAGTCCTGACTTCAAGAGTGTTGTTAGCATAAGTACTTAATGTTTCAAGGCACCCAGAAAATGTGTTTGAGAAGGCTCCTAGCAAGTTGCAGTGTCATTAATCTTTGCAATTTGTTTACAAGCCTTCAGCCACTTTTCAGTCCACGCAACAAAGTCTTACATCCAACCCTATCTGAATTAATTCTTGTAAGACCTTGTGAGGCACTGAATCAATATAGGGTTTTCTGTTTAACTTACTCTTCGAAGAATATTTTGCATTAATATAGCTCTTCTCAACCTGAATGGTACTGAAATGCTTTGCAGACTATGTTAATACAACTGCAGCACTAAAATGCTGCACTAGCAGAAAATGCAGAGAGAGAGAAAAATTCCAGCCAAGGACAACAGGGCAGACTGTTTCTGTTGTAAGAAACTGTTTNTGTATGACTCAAAAGAGCAGAGAAAATGATGGAAATGTTATGAAGAGAGACTACCACTAATTTTTGGTTTAACTGATAGTAAAGCTTGAGAAATACATTAATTCAAACCAAACATAAATAAAANAACTGAAGTTTGCACAGAGAAATTCTAGAATGGTCTGTCATTGATAACAGTGCTGCCAAAGCAAGAGAGAAACTGAAATATCACCAGGTGCTCAGGAATCCTGTGCCTTGCTTGGAATTCTTCCTGCTCCCATGGTGTCTATCATGTCTTCTGCTCTCTCTTCTTCTATAACCTTGGATGTGATGAGGCCTACGCTGCTCTGAAACTACCCTGGAGTCACGTCATCCCAGGGATGACAAGAAATGTGTTTCTCAGTTTTGTGGAGTTTAGATTTGCTTCAGAATCTCTGCCTTGCTGCAAAACTTTGGGAACTGGTTTAACTCTCAATCAAAGGGCTGGTTCTTCTGCTGAGTAGGAAGCTGTGATGCTGGAGGCAGGAGCTGTGCCTATCTTCAATTTCAGTGCCTCACCATAACTGCAACTGTGTGGGAGTGAGATCTGGGATTTCTCCTATCTGACACCAACTTCAAGACTCTTTCCATACTGCTGAAATCTATTCAGGTACTGTAGGTAGGTTTCTGATATTTGTTTTTCAAATTCCCTTTACCTGGGAGTGCTGGCAGCTGTATTCTGCTCTGTATCTTTCTCTCAAAGGCTCTTGGACTGAACTCCAGTTTTTATCTCCTTTTTGAGACATTCACAGTCAGGCAGATGGGAGGAATGAAGGAGCTGGAGATACAGACCAGCTTACAGTGTGAAGTGAGGGCTGCAGAAAGATAGACTCGACATGCATTTTGTCTCTGCATGGAGTCTCATCTCTACTGAGATGAAGGATCAGAAACAGAGTGAAACTCGCCATTTCAAACCCTCCTGGGCAAGCGAAGAAGGTACAGGTCCTCAGGGTCACACTAATGGACTCTTCACTGTCACAGTCCAGGCTCCAGGGTTACAAGGGGAAGGGAGCCACAAGAGCCCATCAATCATGAACGGTAATTGCTGAATTGTACATCCATGGATCTCCACTGTGAAGTGCTATGCAGCACTATGGTGCTGCATCCATAGTGCTATGCAGCACTATGGTGCTGGAGGTGTGTGAGAAGAGTAGGGCTGAAGGCTGTTTCAGAATTTTTCTCATCTCAGACTTTGCTTTCCTGCTGCTGTTAAGTAGATGGCACTCATTTACCATAAAATGACACAAATGTCGTCTGGCATTCCAAGACTTTCTAAGTGCACCAGTGTTACTAACTGTAGTGTGTTCTTTAATGATCCCATTACTAAAACCGCAGTAGCTACCTAAATTTCACATGTCATTTTCCTGTATGTTGTTTCATACCTACAAGTAAAATTCTTTCTCTCCCTTCAGCATTGGAGGAGGACTGCTACTGACCCTTCTCTCTTCCTCCAGAATCACTTGCAAGGTTTCATCTGATTTCAGAGAAACAAAAAATCTCAGCCTGCCTTTATCTCATGACAAAAAGAAATTTCCTTAGTTCCTGAAGCCAAGAATTGCTACACATGACCACTTTTTTAAGGTTTAAGACAAATATAAATGCTAGGTTATGAACATGCAGCACCATCCAAAGTAATTTGCTGCTTCATGGGTTGCCTGGCAGGAAGAAGCAAGCTGAGCTGTTTAGAATTTCTTTTATATGTAATTAGAATAGTTTTTTATGAAGATCAAGTTTGAGTCAGATTTCCAACAATAAATCTGATGGCACATGAAGTTCTGAGAACTGCAAAGCAAGCAGAAGCAAGATGTGAATTTTAAGTAGAAATGTCCCACTTTTCTGACCCCCAACAAATCTCACTACTAACCTTTGCTGCCCATAAAAAGCATGCCTATCCAGTAGGTTTCCTTTGACAATGGGAAAAAAGAAAAATAGCTGTAATGATTCACAATGGATAGTTATCATTAGGTCCTAAGAAAAGAAGGATATAGCACATACATTAGCAANNTTAGCAAAGACTGCTTTTCCAAGCTAGATTCATTTTGCTATTGCCAAAATTCGACAGTGCTAATAAATTCCATGAGGTGTAGATCTTTTTGTTCTGTGCTTACAATGTCCAGCATGTTAAGCTCCTGATCCACATCAGAAAGTCCTTGATTATTCCAAACTATAAATAAAATAATTATAAAACTTTTTTATAAACCANTTTGTTTGCAAAGTACCTATGTGAGAGCTACCAAAAGAAAATGCATTATTTTTTACTGAATTTTTTATTGGAATTTATACTTTTGGATTTCATCTTTTTTGTTACTTTTAACCAAAAATCTCTCCCCTCTACCTATCCTTTCCCTTTCTAAGAAGCATCTGAAACAGTGGAAGGAAAAGTGGGATGGATAGAAAGAGAGTGAAAAAAAAAACAAACAAGAGGTTCAGCAGAGCTCCTGCTGAGATCAAAAGTGGAAAACCAGCCATGGTCATGTTACCTTCAAGCTATTCTTTGCCTGAGTTACTTCAATATTGGGCTGTCCACCTAGAACAGAGAGAGTCACTCTAACCCAGCAGTAGCTGCAAGAACATAGGTTAAGATGTGCTCTGTTCTAGTCACAAATTAGCATCTTAATTCATGTGGATATTGTGACCAGACCCAGGCAACAGCAAGCACATTTGCTTCTGTGCACATGGACAGTTATTGCCTGTAACTAAGCTGTCTTTAAATCCATCTATTCACCCTTTTTCCCCATTATGTATTTAAATATATATACATCTTTATTCAGCTGCTATCTAATCTATAGGATTTGGGAGATCTTCAGATTCCTGGACCCTCCAGATTTTTGGATCTAGGCATTTATTCTGGCCACATTCAGACTCAGATGAAACATATGACACCTGGGATGCACTTTTATTCTTTTCTGTTGCCTTCTTATCCTGGAAAAAGCCCAACAGCAGAACTCTGTTGTTTCCTCACTGAACTGGTTAATTGAACAATTTTGTAAATATATCTCCATATGTACATGGATACTCCTGCTTTTTCTTATTATAGAGAAAGCTCATAACTAGAGCATAAAACTGACGTAATGTTTAGATTGAATGTGAAACAGTTTCACATAAAATTAGAAGAAAATCACTTCTTCCTGCAGTTTGGCCTAAAAGGAAATTAACTTAATTGAATATGGACAGCTGTATTTTGCAAAAATATTACAGCCAAAGATAATTTGTTTTTTGAAAATATTTTAGTAGACTATTTCAATTCCAATGAGACTGCTTGCTAGAAAATTAAATACATTTTTGCTTAAATGTAATAATGAATTCCATTGTCTGCATTGTTCAGGCAGAACTATAATATAATCGTGTTTAATACAATTAAACCCAGTTTTTATTAAAAGCAATAATGCAGACTATTGTCTACATTACTCAAGCAGAACTACAATACAATTAATGTCTTGTATCAAAGTCACTCAGAAAATATATGTGCATTATTACATGCTCATTTTGAACATTGTATCCTTACAGCTCTCCATGCTAGTAAAAAAATATTTTTTCCCATTCTAGTGGACCCGTTACCAGCTGGTAACAGATTTGCACAAAGTAAATTTAGTCGTTTAATCCCAGTTATTAGTGTACTCAAACCAGCAAGCTTTTCAAATCTCCCATCCCAAAGCATTTATCTTCAATTTTTACCATTTCTCACACCTTTTAGCTGGGGGTCTTAATGCTTAAATATCTTGTAAAGTGCTCCAACAATTCTGAAAACCTCCAAAGATCCCACAGTGAAAACAGCTATATGCTCTGGTTAAAAAAATGTTTCTATTTTAGAATTGTAACAATTTAAGTAATTTCTAATGCATGATAACAGAACCTGGGTGTCATACTGACTGATAAACTAACTCACGCTTCAAGAAGGCAGTGCATGCTGAAAATTGTGGCAGAGTGACTGGTTTTTATAAAACATAGACACTACGGTGAAGAACAGGAATGGAAATAAAAATTTGTGGAAAGAAACAAATATGATTTTGATAAGGGATTGTGTCTAAATAAGCAAATATTCATGATTCTTATTGAAAGAAAACCTTTAATAAGCCTTGTTTCTCTTCAAAAGGTGCTGAGAGGAAGAATGGGAAGATGGGGACAGGAATCTACAATAGCGATCAAAGATAGTGGAAACAGAGTAAAGAGATGTAATACAAACAGGTAGTGGAAATAAAGGTGGGAAAAAATTCCTGGAAATTTTTTTGATATGGCTCAGAAACATTCTGTGAACATCAGATCAATCCTGGTGACCTGCTTGGCATCATTCCTTCTAGAAGCAGAATTAACCCCTGAAAGCAGATCTGCTAAAACTGTTCTGTTCTTTCACTTTGATTGATCATCTGAATTGTTGTTGTTTTTTGTTGTTGTTGTTTTGTTGTTGTTCTTTCTGTTCCAAAACATGAATTTGATCTCATATGTCCATCAATGACAAAAGGAGAGAACTCCTTTTCCCCTCCCCTCCCCTTTACTTTTTTCCTGTTATTCTTTTACCTCCAGAAGGCACTGAGGATCTCCCTGTTGTGGAATCAATGTACAGCTGCATTGCTCTGTGTTAGCTTCCAGCACAACTCTGACTAACTATGGAAAATTAAACTTTTAACATTTTCAGTAGCATTTTATCAATAAATAGAAGTATTGCTAGTAACTTTGAGATCTGGATGTGAAAAGACCATAAATGGATGGGAAGATTTTTCGTTCCAGGATTCATTGCCTTGGTTGGGTTCCACATCACAGCTCTCTGTTTTTCACTGAAACTTTCTTCCTACTTCTAGAGAATCAGCTTCTTTTTAGGGGTGGGGGTTTATAAGTTAGGGATGTAGAAATCTGTTCCAAGAAACTTATTCTGCATTTACGTGGATTTTGGTTAGTTCAGTTTAGGAACTATATAAAACCTGATACAAGGATGTATTAAATGTTAGCTGTCAAATTATTTCTTTGGATAATTCAGGAAAATGATGATGGAGAATTTAATGGTTTTAAAGTGCCTGTGATACAAAGGGCTTCCACTGCACTGTAGGCACCTGTCTGCTGTTATGTCCATTCTAGTATTTCAATTTTAATTTGACACTCGGATTTTGTCCCACTGGAGATAATTATAGTTATTTTCATTACAATAACGCCTGGAGATTTCAAATAAAATTAGAAAACTTTTTCCAGGTAGTATAAAAACATATGACAAGACATAATTCCAACTCATAATTCCAAAAGAAGTTTACAATTTAAATAGACAGGATGCACAACGGGAGACCCATTTGCATCTGCAGGCATCAAACCTCAAATCTTGAATACCAGACTCTTAAGTGGCTTGCCCAAATGTAAGTGAGACTTGATAATACATTTTCTGAGTTCCTGGCAACTCTTTAAAAAAGGAATGCAATGGCTGCAGTGTGAAGAATTATTTGCAGTTTTCTGAAATTAAGTTCTGATCTGCAGCCATTATTCATTATGTGTTGTGGAATTGGCTGTGTCCCAGCTGACTGCTGTTCTCACTCTCAGGACTCACAGATGCTGCTGTTGTATTCACTTTGACAATACACCTCACCCCAGTCCCGTCACTGCCACTGCCAGCCAAATACTCCCCACACGCCTAAACCTTCCAAAGTGTTACTGACCTTACGTAAAAATCCTCCAGTTCTCATCTGCTAGGGGTCTAAGGGATCTCAGGACGATGTTAGGATTGTGCAACTAATTCTCAGCATGAATTAATAATGTAGATGTCACCTAACCCTTAATTTTGGTGATCATCTCAAAGCAAAACTGGCTATCCAAAGGTAAGACATTCAGTACCTTTTGCACAGCTCAGTTTTAGCAGCTCTCTGCACTAAACAGTTTTATGGGAACATGAGGGCTGAGAAAAACATAATAGAAAATAAGTATTTAAAGCCATACAACATTTTAAATTGGCTAAATCAGTTTAAGTAGCAATTTCATATCCAATAGAAAAAAACAAATAAAAAATTCAAAGCCTTTTGCACTAGACCTGTTGTATCTTTCAGTGCATCATAAAGGCAGAATGATTTTATTGCTGTTTACTCACAAGGAAACAGACCAAAGTGCGGAACAATTTCCACTTCTATTAATCACAGGACTTTCACACCTAGACTTCATAATGTATCATGTGTTTCTCTGTTTGGTTTTGGTGGGGAATTTTGGTTTTTGTTTTGTTTTTTAATTTGATTCAGTTGTTTGCCTTTGGATGGAACAAAAACAACAGCTGATTTCCTTACAGAATGCTTTGTGATTTTGGGATGTCTACAGACATTTCTGGGAGA
This sequence comes from Buphagus erythrorhynchus, assembly GCA_013400855.1. Taxonomy (NCBI): domain Eukaryota; kingdom Metazoa; phylum Chordata; class Aves; order Passeriformes; family Sturnidae; genus Buphagus; species Buphagus erythrorhynchus. The sequence goes on from VZTT01051158.1 coordinate 9,714, forward strand.
AATTAATCTGATGTCCTTTGTATGTAGCTGTAAGTCAATCTCTCCAAAATCTGAAATAAACCTGAAAATCTTTAAAAGGACAAAGTTATAAAGATCAGGGCTTTAAACATTATCTCTTATCCCCTCAAACATTATCTCTTATAGGCAATGCAACCTAAATCATCATAGCAGTCTTTGCAGTAACATGGAAGAAATGAATGTAGTGAGCCAAAAATGGAGAAGGCTTTGCCTCACTTTACAGGGGGTATTTATCTAGTCTTGCTGCTACACTATCTGAGCACACAACAGTTGAAATATATTTATTCAACCAGTGCTACTGAAAATAGAAGCTTTTTCTATCAGGAAGCTCTGTGAATTGCAGGTAGTCACAGTGAAAATGCAGATACTTGAAGACCCAGGCTTGCGCAGTAACTTTGAATAATCCTTTCTTTCTCATGAATAATCACAATTACCTCAGATGGAGCATATTAAAACACTGGTACTGTGGCTAATCTTAGAGAGTCTGCCCTGTTTCCTCAGGAAAAACCAGGAAAGGCACACAGCATGGATAGTAATCTTTGCCTGAAGCTCCCACTGCACCAGTGACACACATCCCAAGAGTTAACTGAAACAAAGGATATAACAACTGAGAAAAACTATGTGAACTTGCTTCCTAACATCAGCTATCCAGAGCTCCAAAAGTTCTTTCCAGCCACCTATTCCTATGATCTCCTCTCAAATCAAACTACTGGAGTAGTAAAATAGCTGTGGGTTTAACATACTGCAGTCACACAAATATTTTACTGAAATGTTCTCTGAGATCGAAATCTTCATATATTATGCATCAGCACAGGACTGTTTACAGGTGTATTTTAGGATAAGCTTCCTTGTATGCAGACCAAACTGGCAGATGAGAGAGGATGAGTGCAGGGAAATAAGAATACCTGATGTGTTTTCATAACTTTATATTTATTATTTATTATTCATTCACTCATTAAAGACTATGCAGCCACTCACTCAGAAACAGGTAACATTCCAGTAATTTGGATTATAAAATCCATTGCAAACACTGGGCAGTGAATCCTTGAACATGCTATGAACATGTCCCCAAATCAGATTTGATGGGGAAACATGCTGCAGTTTTAGAGTGTGTTTTTCAGTGAGAATCTAGTGAAGCTACACAGGTTCAGCTGCCTACTCCAGCAGAGTGAGGGCCAGGCTCACAATCTGCTGGGACACTTTCCCCTGAAAAGAACTATTTCTTGCATTGGGAAGAGCAAATTAAATTGTTGTAGGGTTTTTTTTGTTTGTTTGTTTGTGGTTCTGTGTTCTTCCCTTTCCCTTCCCTTTCCTTTTCCTTTCCCTTTTCCTTTTCCCTTCCCTTCTCCCTTTCCTTTCCTCGCCTCACCTCGGCCTCGCCCTCGGCCTCGGCCTCGGCCTCGCCTCACCTCGCCTTTCCTTTTTCCTTTCCTTGCCTTGCCTTGCCTTGCCTTAACTTGCCTTGCCTTGCCTTAACTTGCCTTAACTTGCCTTTCCTGAACTTGCCTTAACTTACTTTGCCTGAACTTGCCTTTCCTGAACCTGCCTTTCCTAACATACTATGGAGTATTTAAATTTAAGATCTTTCTATCCCATCTAATAGGCTCTATACGGTTCATAAGTAATTTTGGTTAAAATGCATTGACTGAAAGAACAATTTTTTCTCTAAATATGCAGGAATGTGGGGTCTTAATTAAACATGTCCAGTAAATGACGGAGAGCAAACATTTAATTAGATGCAGGGGCCAGATTCTGTTCTATAAACTCCTTTGAAATCGGTACAGGGTGGCAGGAATGAAGCAGAGAAGGTGTAAATGCCCTGTTAAGATCAGGTAGATACAGGCGAGGTGGAAGTTCTGTTCATTGTCAGTGTTCATCTTAACATGAAAATTTATTAGTTTCTCCTCAAGGGGCTTAGAGCTCCTGGAAATAATCTAAATACAGAATATTCCTGTGAGTTAGCTTATCTTTTGGGGAGTATTTGATCTGCTCTAGTTCAGGTCTGATTGATCATAGTTTAATTAATAACCAGAGAGATGAATTTCTGGCAAGTCTATTATGTCGGGTTTTAATTGCTAGCAAAAGCTAAGTGTGGTCCTAGAAGTCTTAGAACAGACTTGAGTTTTGGCTAACCTATCTCTTTCCTGACATGTATCTATTGGTAATGATTCCTGAAGTGAAGGGATTTGGTGCAAAGAGAAACTGCTGGTGAAGAAAATTAAATAGAAAGCAATAGAATAAACTCATGGAAGAAAAATCCATCAGAGACCATTGAAAACAAACCACCCCTAATTTAGAGAGTTTCTGAACTGCAGACCCATGGGTGTTGATCCCCTATAGCTGGTATACATTACCTGGCACTCACCTACTCTTATATTCTGCCCTAGAAACCTGTCTAGGATGCTGTTGGAGATACTGATCTGGCTGGACCATTGTTCTCACTCGTTATGGACATACATAGTTTTGTGTGACAAAATCACAGATTTCACTAGAATTACTGTGGACATCATTGCTATGGAAACCAACTATTGCAATTTACTGTCTACACTTTAAAAATACATTAGTGTTAATGCATTTGCATCAAACCTCATAGAAATCGACCAACACCTTTTGTATTTTTTTTACACTTCTATGTAATGATCCAGCAAACAGGAGCTGTCAGGCTTGACTAGTGACTGGCATAACATGCAGAAACATTTTACAAGCTCCATACTGATCAAGCTCTGATATTTGCATAGGCCCATCAGGGCAAACAATTTGGTTTTTATAGTGCAAGACACGAGAGGTGAAGACTTCAGGGCTGCTGAGCCCAGAGCCTGTTTTCTCTCCTCTGGAGCCAACAGGAAGAGGCAGAACATGAGTTCACCAGAATAAGCTCTTGTTACCACCCCAGCAGCTATTAGACGCTGTCACTGTGGTTCTGTGCTGGGAATTTCACTCCTTGGAAGAAGTTCCCATCTAACAGTATCAACTGCCTCTACAATCCTTTGTCCCACTATTTCTAATGGGATTATGGTAGGCATAAATTACTTCTATGGAGTTTATGCTGAAGGTACCATTAACTGAAATATTTATTTCAGACATTCCTCCCAAACCTTCTATGCCTGCTAAAGGCTGTCCCAGTGCTCAGGGTCATTACCTTTGTGCCTTGTAAGTCTTGAAGGAGACATTTTGAGGCATTGAGCTTTTTCCAATAAGATTGCTATGGTGTACATACATCCTCCTGAGCACGTGAAAAAACAGGCATCACCTCTTCTCTCCCTAACTGATTAATGGTAAGGATATATTATCAGAGCTAATAGGAGTCAAATGAAGAAAGCTAGTCAAGTGAAACCCTGTAAATTGGTTCCTGTGCTTTTCCATCTCTTTTAATATCTAATGCCAGGAATTTTCATTCCTGTCCAGCCAGAGCTAAAAGGGAAAGGATTAGAAAGTAAATAACTCCCACATCTGCACCTGGGAGCAGTCAGCTGTTTCATTGCCCCATTTATTAGCAGGACAGAAATGTAAATTTATATCACAGAATTATTTTTTTCCTGTACAACCTGTCATTCTTCTTGGAAAAGTAGATGTGCTGACTAGCTTTTCACCTCTATGTCCACATCAGTATGTCTGTGCACCTTTACTATTCTCTTCCCTGACCTATATGACCTTTACCTGGGTGAAATTATCAGTTTTCAACAGGAATTTTGCTACCAGAGAGCAGGCTAGATTTGATCTGATGCTCTTAGATGTCCCATTTTAACACTTTGGTTTAAGTTTAGAATTCCTACCATAAAATTCTGCTTTAGTGCCAGGTGGCGAAAGAGACCTGAAAGCATAGACCAGGGGGTGGTATTCTGAAGACCTACTGAGAAAATGCTGAGAGGTACACTCTGTCTAGCTTTCCATCAGCCATTGCCAAGGGCTAGAGGTGGTGGGAAACCTTACAGGGGAAAGCTGTGTAGATTGGAGCAGTATTTCTGGCTCCACAGACACCCAGATAATAGGCTGCTGCCACCCACATGTTGATTTCCCCTTCTGTCTCATTCTCTCTCATTTATCTATCACACAAATGAATTTTAAAAGTCTGTAATTGCTATTAAATTTCTGCCCCCCAAAAAAGGCAATAGAGAACAAGTGAAAACTATTGGTCTCCTGGAACAGAGCAGATACTTATACTGATCTTTGCAGCCCTACTGCATCGAAGGATAATGGTGAGAAGCTGGGGAGATTTGCTGTACCAGTGAGCATTCAGAGTGGCCTAATGTCTGTGTGCCTCTGAGACTGTTTCCATACCCTGGGCTATTCCCATACTTTGATATCATAACACTTTCTGTAAGACATGCAGCAGGCACCTGGGAATGCAGAGCTGCTCATCTGGATGAGAGGGAAAAATGCACAGGGAGATAAAGAGCAAACTCATTTCCTATGCATAGAAAGATGAAATTTCTCTACATGCACATAGTTTACTGTCCTTGCAGTTGTTCTCTCTCTCTTTTTGCTTCTGTCATCCTGGTGATGGTTATCTCCCAACACTGGTAGTCAAGGTAATCTCTCCACCTTGACATAGACTTTGATTCAGTAAGCCTATCTGTGTAACAGCTGTTGTGACAGAGCATGGAGTCTCTGGATTTTCTTACTTGAAAGCCAGAGAAATTGTCTGTTTTCTTTATCTTCTTTTCTCTTTCTTGCTTAGAAGCACTACATTAACAAAACAAATGATGTAAACAGTCTGGACTGTCTTCTCTCCTTTCTCCCTTCTCCTCTCAATATTGATTATTTGAAAGTAATGCAAAGACAATTTCCATGCATAATATTGTTATGCACATCTTTCCTTTTCCCCAGTTAAAGAGTATTAAATTAAATGTGTCAAGCTGTAGGACTTTGTAATCAAACATTGTGGGCACAATTGGTTTTGTCTTCTTGTTTGAATAACATTTTCTTGTTATTTTTCATCTTGGATCCTGGGAAAACTGTAGAGTTGGTTTCATTCTTTGTGTTCTCTTTTTAAAGTTTCATTTAACATCCTTCCAAATAAAAAAGCCAGTGACTGCACTCGAGCCATCAACAGCAAACTTTTTAACTAGCAAATAATTAGTGGGAAACTCTGAATTAATAAGCAATATGAACACATTAAATCACAAAATGTACCTAATTCTGTATCTGACAAGCAGCTATACCTCTTACTGAACTGTAAACGTATGTCTGAATAGCAACAAGCCCAGAGGAACCTGACCCAGATTTATATCTCTTATTACTACAGCAGGAATTATATGATAATAATATTATTATCAATGCACTTCCTTTCTCAGCAGTTCTGAGTATCCCAGATACACACTTGCATGCAAATGCCTAAAAGCAGCAACCTAATAAAAAACTACTTTATGTTCTACACCATTCCTGATTATCTCTACTGTTATTTTTTTTCCTATGTATGTATACTATTTGGAAATAACAGTGGGAATGAACTTAAGAGCTGTTCACAAACTTCATTATCTTCTGGTAAGTAATCAAGGCACGACTGCCACCTAAGCTTTTTTTTACTTAACTGTGGTCCATGGTTGTGAGAATTACATACATCAGATTAAAAACAATGGCCAGTGATGGTTTGATGTCAATATAGATGTTACACAAAACAACCAATTCCCAATTTTTTTGTAACTGGGAGAAGATTTTCTACAGGACATTTTGTGGCAATCACAAATATGATTCAGTTTAACAAACTGATTATTTTTAGAAAACAAAAGACGATCTCAGTATGGCTCAGCTAGAATTGCTGCATAACTTCATCTACAGTGGTAAAGTGGCAATGTTGTCCCTTTACTGCTAACAACAACCCAAGTGATCCAGTAAATACAGAAAATTAAATAGCCCCTATTTCCATGTCAGTATAATCCCATTTTGTCCTGTTCTATAATTCTATATCTCTCAGAATGTCTTTTTGTCTCTTCCAATAAAAGGCATGAAACAAGAAATGCTGAAAATAATAACTGGGAGCTATAAGGCCAGCTGATCTCTCACAGAATGCGGCCATTACTTCTTTGTTTGGGTCAGAACTGGATAGTCCTGACTGTTAAACACCAGCTCATTCATCCTTCACAGCACTAAAATAATATTTCACACGATTTCACACCATACTTTTGAAATTCCATAAAAAACTGCTACTCCTTGGTGATCTAGCATTTTTTTACTATGAAGATGCATTGGTATGAACAACATGTAATGCTGGTGTGAAGCTGTACTGGTATGAACAACGTGTAATGCTGGTGTGAATAGCATTGTCTTTTCAGACATTAACTAATAGTGCTTTAAATATGCATCAGTCAAATAATTCTCAATTTATTGTTGAGGAAAGTGCACCATAACAAATGGTAGTGAACAGACCAAAACCATGAAAAGGAATAAATGTTCAAGCCGAAGCTAGATTGGAAGAGAGAGATCCATCCTTACAGACTTGTGCTTATTTTTAAATATAACATTGCCTCAGGCCTGGAACATGTATAGGCATACACAGATCTCTGGGACTAAAGGCTGCAATGTATGTGCACTACATGCAGAGTAGTATCTTCATTTTTGTGTCAAAGAGAAAAGAAAGCTTTAAAATGTTTAACAAAAAAAATATGTCTGGACACAGTAAGAAATATCTCTTCAGCAGTCATTTCACTTTAGTGAAATGCTCCTATTCCAAAATTACTCAGGTATGAAAGCTCTTTGTTCTTTTGAGGATAGTGTCTTAATGGCAATTCATCACAGCAGACATGAAATCCTGATGACAAATCCATAAACCCTGAAAAACAGTGTAGGGAAAGTAATCTCCTAATTTAAACATGAACTACTCTTGTTCTTAATATAGAAAAAAAAAAAGAGATGTGATTTTCTAAGTATCATGCACAGATATTTAGTATGACTTGGAGTGTACACATCTAAAAAAACTCCAAACCCCTGGCAGTTTAATTCCCTTGTGAAGCTGACCCAGCACTGTCTCCCAGCTACTTCTGTGCCAGATCACCCACTGGCCTGTCTTGTCCTGCACATGCTATTATATCAGTATTTAATCAAATCAATATTTTATTTTCCCACTGAAAATATTTTGCTTTTCAGTGGCAATTCCTGTTTCTAGAAATTTCAGTTTTGGATGTCCTGATTTCAAACACTCACATAACCTTCTGGTACGGTGATTGTTTTATTATAGTTTCTTTTTCATGGAGAAGTTAGGCACAAATGTTTTAAACTAGTTCTTCAGTATAAAAAGTTACACTGTTGGTAAAGCAAGGCTAGAAGTCAGAAGACTTCAGACTTCTTATTGAGTTATTTCAGCCTATGATCTGGCAGAACACATCAATAAGAACATTACAAATAATTTCTGGAATGCCCTCTACCTCTGTCTTACACAGTGTTAGGCTTTAGAAACTCCAGTTACATAAACCAGACTTTCATGCCGCTCCAGTAACGTCACTCAGCTGAGGTCCAGTCATTATAAAATTGAATTAACATTATATTTTATTTCTGTGAAATCTAATGAGTGTCACCAATATGTAAAAACTAGAATTATTTTTTTTCAAGATTAATTCAATTTATTACTATTATTTTAACAGCCAGATATTTTAACAGCCCCAGAAGCCCAGGAAGAAGCCAGCACTCATAAATTTGTGACTGATATACAAATGTTAACTTTTTGATAAGGCCTGATTAAGGATTTTTAAAACAAAATCAAAACAAAACAAACCCACTATATATCTAACATAAAGTTCATCCCCATCTTTTTTACCCTCTCATAATTTCCATTCTTCAGTGCCTGTGCTAGTTTGTTAGCCTCATGAGGTAATGCTTGTAGCCATCCTGCAACTCCTGCAGCAGACAAGCTGGGTGCCCACAGACCCACAGCTCCTCTGCCAGGCCACCAGGGTGGGAAGACTTTCACCAGCAAAACAAAAAAACTTTCCAGACCAAAGCAGTCCACAAATGATGACAGACCCAAATTTGTCAGAAGTCTTTCTAATGTCTTAGCCAGCTTGAGCAGAGAAAAATCACTTTTTCTACTAAACTAACCACTATCACAGCTATCTTCTGTCCAGTTCTATGTCCCTGCTGAGTAACACCCTTATGACTAATGGGAAGTTGCTGCAATATAAATTAGCATTTGTAGAACTCCTTTCCACAGTATCCTTTGGTCAATTCCCTCTTATTTATCATTGTGACTTATATATATCTGTGCACAAGAGAACAAACAAGTACATGACTGATACGTACTATATTCACAGCAACTTGAAGTAACTGTAAAAATCTAGCAGTTTTTTGAAATTGAAATATTCAAAGAAGTGATTTGGTTTTTACAGAGTTGTGATGTGACCAGGATACTGTCAGATCTTCAGTCTGGTCCCTGGGCAGATCAGAGTTGAGAGTACAAAGCCTGGCATCCAACCCTTGGCTGCTTTTCAGTCTGGGCTCCCAACTTCTGGGACAACCAAACCCATAGAGCACTTCCACAGGTTGTACACCCCAGGGAATCTGTGTTGTGAAGACCATGGGGGTCAGATCTCTATCCATTTACCAGAGAATTTAAACAACTTGGGTTTTTGTCCTGAATCAACCCCAAACCACATTTTAAAGTACTGTCTGTGAAGTGGAATTCTACATCTCTGCAAATCTCATAAATTATATTATTAACAGCAAAGAAACACAACACATGCAATTTTCAGTAGACCATCATGAAACACCACCCCCCACCCCAGGTATTTCAAAGCTTTTATTTCATGTTATAGTAAAAGACATATATAAAAAATGCTCTCTCAACATAAATAGATAGAAGAAAATCAATACTTTACAAATGCAAAGAACTTTCCATCTTGCAATTATAGGCACTCTTGGATTTAGCCTACATACCTTACAGTACTTGACAAATTTAACTTGGCTGTAGCAATGAGCTATACAGAACTGAAATTGATTTATCCAATATGACACAGGAAATCTTGAGAAAAGCCGAGCTAAGAATCCAGATCTTCAGAATTCCCATTCTGTGACTTATCCATGCATTTGCTGTCACTCTGTATTTCTTTACATGGGCTGTAAGGCTTGGAATTTATGCAAAGTGAGTGGAGATATGCTAGGTTGTGTTCCCTTTACTGTCAGAGAAGACAGTGCCAGAAATACTTCGGTAGGCTGTATAAGGAATAATGGATTGCTCTTTGCTAATCAAGACGTCAGCTGACAGGGCATCTATTCATCCACTGCAGTTCCAATATTAATTTACAAAGCAATAGTTTATACTAGGAATTGCCAAAATCATTAAAAAGAGAGTTTTCATAACCTGACACATGACACAGGCACTTTCAGTAGTAAGTGATGTTTGAAGTCAGTAATAAACACTGGTATATTTTATGTGTTCTCTGTTACTTTAGCTAAGTCAATCAGATATTTGAAGTTCATGCTACGATCTCCTGAGATGAAGCACTTATATAACTTCCAAAGATGAAAAAAGGTGCTTATTCCATAAGACCTGAATATGTTTGCAATGCTAGCAATTCAACATAAAGCGACAGAATTTAAGTTTGGTGTTCTGGTACAAGGCTGAAGAAGTTGCTCTTGAGTACATTGCTGTTCACCACACAATAAAGATAGCAGTTTTTGGCTTTTGAATTCAAAAGGGTATTTATCAGGATGCAA